>NDGM010799731.1:0-11904 GCA_002564305.1 Octomys mimax
AGGCAAGGTTAGTGGCTATTGAAAATACCACCAGGACAGGGCTATCTAAAGACACATTCGGTAATACGTTAACTGTACCCAAAAAAAAGACACTGTACGGTTTAAAAACAAATCTTACACAGCCTTACATTTCAATTTTTTTTCTTCAAAAAGTGAATTGTGTAACGGAAGCATCTGGGTGCTTCTTCTTGTGCTCCTCTCAGCAAGTTTGCACAAAGAATGCGTATGATGACATCTTGCCTCTCGGCTTCTTAGTATCTCCTTTGCCCGTGTTTACTTGTTTTCCTCAGTGAGGTAGAGTCGCCCAGTGCCCGCCTGGCTCTCACTTGCCCCTGTGCTGTCTCTATGGAACTCAGTGTACTGGAAGCTGTGAGAGCGGGAGCCAGGCGCAGCCTCTCACTCTCTCCACTCTGTAACACGGACAAGTTTATAGAGACAAACCCAGCCTCCTTCCTTGTCCCATCTGGCTTTCAAGATCCACCAACTCTAATCCATTAGTATTTTTCTTCTCACTCCTCACCTTGAAAAGTTCCCTTCCCTTCTCTTCTAGGGAGTCAGTTTCAGGCTCCTTTGTCTGGCTTTTAAAGGCTCCATCCTACTTTTCTAGCTTTACTTTTTGATTATTATACTGGTCGATACATTTCTTAGGTGGTACTTTTCTTACTCTTTCACAACAGTACTGTGAACTATAAAGTGGATGAGTGAAGCCCGTCACAACAGAGCTGGGAACTGGAGCATAGACCCTTGAGCATGTACTCAGCTCAGAACCATGATTGTGTACGAGATGTGGGCCTGGTGTTGCCAGATCTCCTGTTTTTATATATTGTCAACTAAAAAAGAAATCTTCCAGGCCTGCAGGTCACCATTGCGTGACTCAGCCAGAGGTTCCCTCACATCTCTTTTCTTGTTCACATCGAGGGCATTTGTCGGGTTCCCTTTGCATTCTTCTCACCGCTTCCCAAGCTTCCCGGCAGGCTCAGAAGACAGGTGTGACGTACACATGGGGCACTTGGCTCAGAGAGCAGCTGGCTGGGCATGGGGGACAGCAGCGACCCCTCCTGCCTGCTGCTCCCCCTAACCCTTGGGCCCCTGCACATCCAGCCTTCTCAGTGTGCCACAGCCTGAAAACACATCTGCTCTGTGTTCTTTCTAGAAATATTTCCAAAAGGCAATGTATGGATTTAAATATAGTTGAGATAAGAATGTAATACCTGTTTCTGTTTTTCTGGCACCTAGTGATTGAACCTAGGGAGCACTGAGATACATCCCCAGTGCAAAAAGTTTTACTTTTGTTTTCTTTTTTTTTTTTTTTTTTAATTTTACATAGGATCTCACCAAGTTACTAAGTTATCCAGGCTGACCTCAAGCTGGTAATCCTCTTACCTCAGCCTCGGGAGTAGCTAGGATTACAGGCACACAGTACTTACTGTATTCAAATCAAATCATCTTTTTTTCAGAAAAAGAATGGTGGGATTCCACAACAGAATTTTATAAGGTACAATGAAAATCAGTTGTTTGATGAGCACATTCAAGCCTTTTCTATAGCAAGTTCCTGTCAACAGGGGATGCTTAGGAGGTTTGCTGTGCAAACAGTATTAAATAATTAAGCATTTCTTGTGCAGGAAATACCTGAAAACAAAGTTGTGTGTCAAGATTTAGTGTTTTAGAATAACTGAGCAAAATTTTGGTGAAACCGTAAAAATGAGCAGCAGGAACTGAGTGAATGTAAAAGCTGTGGCAAACAGGTACGTACTGAGGTCGTTAATATCAGAAGTGCGAGGTACGCTTGGCAACAGCCACAGCTCCAATAGCGTAGCACTTTACAGGTCAAACTTCAAACACTCTAAAAATTATTTGTGCTTAATCAAATTACAGGGTGCATTGTGGCAGTGCTTTTCAGAAAATAATGTGAAGTTGTACTATTCCAGGGCCAGTTCAGAGCTTTTCTTGGCTCCTTAAAATCAAAGTTCAGCAGGACAGATTTTATGAGTGCCTCGAATTGCCTTGCATGTGGGTGAAACACAGCTGCTAACAGCACTTGAGGGAGTATAAGGTAGTGCAGGGACGGTGCCTCGTTGCGCTGGCTGCCGTGGTTAGATCAGATGGCAGCTGCAGGCAGCTGCCTGTCGGAGCCCTCCGCTCGCCTTCTTGGTAATTCACTTTCACAGATGAGTGGTTTCATTATTGCAGTACATTTTGCCTATGTATATTGAAAAAATAACCGAGGTAAATTTCTGTAATTATTCCTCAGTAATCCTATACTCTCATGATTTCTATCCTTAGGAATCTGGGCGCTTTTGTTTGCCTTTCTTGGTTTTTTACCAGCGAAAGCATTTTGCTTAACCCTTTCCTTAACACATAAATCAGTTTCTGTAATTTGATTTCATTTGCATAACAGATCCTATAAAAAGGGTCTGTAACCAACCTCTGACTGTTCTACCTTAAGATATTCTAGGGACCCTTGTATATTGCAGAAGTAAATCAGGAATTTTTAGTGGTTGCTTGAAATGAAAATGAGAAAAAATTTTAATGTATTTTAGTAAAATCAAATAACAATAGATAATTTCTTTCTTATACCTAAGAATTATAAATAATGATTCTGGTTTTTTGGGGGTTTTTTTGTTTGTTTGTTTTTTCGGAACCAGGAATTGAACTCAGGCCTTACGCTTCCCAGGGAAGCACTTATTCCACTGAGCCATCTCCTCGGTTCTAAGAATTGTAAATAGTATCAGGTGTCACAGAAAAGTCCTTTATCACATCAATAGATATGATTAATTGTGCACTGAATTTTATTTAATTTATTTCATTTTTTTGTGAGGTGGAGTCGGGAGAGTCAGGGTCTTGCTGTGTTCCAGGGTGGGCTCAAACTCATTTTGTAGCCTAAGCTAAGTTTGAACGTGTGGTCTCCCTGCCTCAGCCTCCCAGAATGTTGCGATGATAAGTATGTGCCACATGCCTGGTTTAGGTTGAATTTTAGAGTACATCAAGACCGTAGGTTTTGACTGCGCATTGACATATTTTCTTTCAAGTTACATAGATCCTAAAGCTCTAAAGCTGCCTTCTTGTTCTGATGATTATCCCTGAAAGTTACTTTTAGGTTGTAAGAGTTGAGAAAGCCAGTGCGAAAATATTCCTTTTGGGAGTCTAGAGGCAGAAATGGGAAAGTACATGCTTAGTGTGCAAGAGGCCCTGGGTTCAAGTCCCCAGCCTCATCCCAACCCATCTTTTGTGTTGGTGGAATGGGAAGGATGTTCCCAATCAGTTAGAGGTGAGCCTACGATCTGGGAGTAGATTTAATGAATAGAATTGAAAAGAAAGGATTTTTTTGGTTTTGGGGTTTTTGTTGTTGTTGTTTTGCTTTGGTTTTTTGGTATATCAGTGCCTGCATACTGTATTCACAGTTAGAGATCCAAATAAATGTATCTCATTCAGAATGAAGATTGTTAGTGTATTAGCAACTAGAGATTTGTTTCTATGAAAGATGTTCTTATGCATACAAAAGTGCTTTTCTCTGTACAGTTTTAAATTACTATTAATTAAGCACTATGGGATATAATAGATAATTATAGTGTTTTAATACGGATGCTAGTGGATTTGCTAGTCTTTCTATATGGCCATTGTTGGCTAATAGTGTTCAGGGGCTCATTCATGGAGCCATTGTGGGTCTAAAAATATCACTAAATACCAGTGGGACAGCCTATTTTGAAGCATGGCTATTATAAAACTAACTTTTATTTGAAGAGCATCATTCTGATTATAGACTTTTTATTCATGTCATGAAGTTACTTTCAGAATATGTCTAGCAAAAAAAATATATGTGCTGAAAAAAAGAATAAAGGAACCAGATGGTAGTTAGATTGGAGTTAGAAGTATTGGGCATTTTTTCTATTCATTAGGAATTTTAACTATTTTACTCATTAGGATTTTAACTGGAGATGTTCTTATGTAGCCTTGTTATTTTTATTTTAATTAATATTTCTACAGCAGAGATAATTAGGTAAATGCTGTTGAATATTAAATAGGGTAGTAGCTTAGAGGAAAATAAGTATTTCTGGGTCACAGCCCTTAACAAAATATTGTGGTATGTGAGCTGATTAATTAAATTGAATGCCAAATGAGTTTCTATCATCCAACCAGACTCTGTAGTCACTCCATTCATTATCCAAGGTTGTTCCAGCGCAGAATGACTGGTTATATCACAGTTAGTTTTTTTTTTTCTAAATCCTGCTAGTAATAGAGTAAATCTTGATTAGAGAATAGTTGGAATCTCATTAAATGCAGCGAAATGTAAGAACATACCAGAGTGTGAGCCTGTATGTCACATCATGCATTTAAATGCCCAACATGTGAATTTCTCAATGTTGTCACCAGTGGCTTCTATATATTGGTGACTTCTCCCCATAAGAGTGCACTGAGGACTCTAAAGTATATTCTAGGTTACTCTGTTATCCCTGATGCTTATATCTATATTAACATGAAAAGGAAAAAAAGACCTAGCTCAATTTCTATTGAAACCAGAGAAGTTGAGACAACCACACTTAGCGTAGCAGTAATTTATCAGTTGTTGGAACACTGTTTAGTAGAAATTCAGATCGATAGCTTTTAAACTGTATTTCGACAATATCCTGGGGTACCTGGCATTATGTAAATGCTCAACTTTAATCCCATCTATTCTATAAATCATAATGAAAGTCCCTATCAATTTTTATGGCCCATCATTAACATTTGCTACCAAGTTAACTAGCTTGCGGGCAGATCTAAGAACAAACCTTCTTCTGCCTTGTGCATTTCTTTGAAATTTTGTAAACTAACTCTAGTAGGGCATTCCTAGCTTTTTAGTGAAAGCAGGTGGAGCAGTGCCTGATTTGGCTCACATCATAGCTTTCTGCGATTTCTTTTGTTTCATTTTTTGAGACAGGGTCTCACTGTGTCAACCAGGTTGGCTTTGAACTCACTGTGTAGTCCAGGTTGGCCTCAAATTCACAGCGATTCTCCTGCCTCACCTTCCAAGTGCTGGGGTTATGGGCGTCATCCCCCCATAACTTTCTTATACTAGGCCTAACTGGTGCCTACTTCCCTGCGCTCTTGTTCTCCCTGACCCCACAACCCACAAGGCCTGTCACACCAGCTTGGAGCCTTGCTTTTTCCATGGAGCAATGAGAAGTTAGACTTATGATTGTTGGTATATTGTACTGTGATAGAATATTTTAAATTCAGCTTTAATTTTATGTTTTAGTTTTCATTTGTCAAATTTATTATCTTGATAAGGAATACTGCTATAAATATCTGAAGAGGGGGCCGGGGGGATAGTTCAATGGAATAAGTGCTTCCCTGACAAGCTCAAGGGACTGAGTTCAATCCCTTTTTTTTTCTGCCAAAAAAAAAAAAAAAATCTGAAGAAATTCTCATACTCTTTATTAACCCCTCCAGCTCATGTTAATTGATGACATCTTGATGTTTAAAAGCAAGATTTCAAGGACTAAGCACCTGCTTTGGCAAGCGCAGGAACCAGGGTTCGATCCCCAGTCCCACATGCCATGCTGACCCTGTCCCTGAGGCATGCTGAGCCAGCGACCCAGTCCGGGCATAGTGGTATGCAGTGCTAGGGAGGCTGAAAACAGGAGGATCCCTATGAGTCAGAGCTGCATAGTGAGACCCTGTACCAAATATATAAATGGAAAATAAAAAAGCAAGATTTTTATTAATATTACTATTGACAACCACTTAATTTAGGTGAAAATTATCTCTCTTGTTTGGCTGCACAAAACATAGAAATAAAAACATTATAGTTGATTTTATTATAGATGTCATTCACAATTTCTTACGTAAGAGTTTTGTGTCTATAAAATCGTCTTACCATTTGCATCAACTAACTTTTACAATAAACTTAACTATTTTTCTAAACATTCTGGACATTGTTTTATTTATTTATTTATTTTTTAATGTATTTGGTACAGGGTCTCCAGGGTCTCTAGGGTCTCACTACGTAGATCAGACTCATAGTGATTCTCCTGTTTTCAGCCTCCCAATTGCTGGGATTATAGGCATGCGCCACCATGCTCAGTCTCAGTCACCATCTCACTGCGCCCCAGGGGCAGGTCCAGCACAGCATGCAAGGGATCGAACCCTGACCGCTGTCCTCTGCCTAAGCAGGTGCTTTAGTCTGCTGAGCTATCTGGCCAGCCCTTGGAAATTTTCTTTCATCCAGTCTTTCACATGTAGAGCTCTGCACTAGGTGATTACTTACACATCTATAAAGTGTAGATCTTGGAGAACACCAATGCTATTAGGTATACATTACATATATAGTAACACAGGCTACTATAAGAAAATACCGTGGACTGCATCTGTTTCTCATTCTGGAGGCCAGGACATCCAAGGTTCTGACAGAGTCAGTGTCTGTGAGGTCTCCAGGCTAGTTCACTGCCCACAGTTGTTTCACTGTATTCTCTTGTGGTAGATACAGGAAGCAACCACTCTCAGAGCTCATAGGGATACTAAGCCTTCTCGTGAGTGACCCACCTTATGACCTTATCTGATTTTAATTCCCTCCCAAATACTTTATCTTCTAATAATACATTAGAGAGAAGGTTCCAATTTACAAAGTTGGGGGAGGTATAGGTATTTAGTCTGTAATTCCATATAATCATATTATCTCTGTAATTTGTTACTGATGCATAAAACTAAAAATTTGATGATCAGAATGAAAAAATAAGGAAATGAAATCATTTTATAAAATTAATTTTAAGGAGACTAGACAGAGGCAGTTATTTAAAAATCACTGTCTTGTATCTTACATATAATTCTATCATTTTGGAAATTATGTTGGAGTTCATAGCTTGCTATTTAGCAGCTCAGTATTCCAGGAATAAGTAAGCTGTACTTTTCCAGGAACATGTGAGGCAAAGAGGTGATCCCTTCTTGTTAGTAGAGAAAATGAATTTGGGAGATGTGTGCTGCCTGTGCTGTACCTGCTCTTCAATTTTAACTGGAGTCAGTTGAGTATTTTTTCATGTTAGTAAGAAAACCATGCACTACCTTCCCAACTTCTTATAGATGCATTTGAGCAAGGAAGGTAAATCACCTTGGGACTTGATGTGTGTCTTCTGGATTTTATTATCCATTGTTCCCATCCTAGATACAAGTAAATGGACTTGGAAAGCTTTAATTTATTAGAACATGAAGCTTTCATTCCCAATAGGGCTGAAGCGTAAACCTCGGACGTCTTACAAAATTTATTCAAAAGCACATTGTTTATGCATTGGCTTTTCAAAACATGTTTACCTGCAAGTATAAATGATGTTTCAGGAGGGAAAGAGTTGCATGTTTAAAGAGCCTTGCAAAGAAAGAAAGAAAGGAAAAAAAGAGCAATGCTTGAGGCATTCTATGTGAAGAATTTTTCAAGCCTTTAATAAATAATATATTTTCTGGCTCAAATCCTGCTACCCTAACGCTTCCTGCTACAACAGTGCCATCATTTCTCATGTTTTTGCTGTGTACACTGCTAGGCAACGTAGTTAACAAGCTGGCTTTTTTTGTCACCTCTTTGCTTACCTGTCATTTGTTTTCTTTCTTTGCAGAGACCCTCCTCGATGATTTCCTTCTCACGTACACTGTCTTCATGACGACTGATGACCTGTGCCAGGCGCTGTTAAGGCAATATCCTTCATTAACTTCAGGATGCTGCGGTGCCTTCCTCTCAGGCAGATGTCCTACATTAGGAATTAACTGCCTTTCTTAATTTACTCAATTCCACAGTAGCATGTGGATGTGTTAAATATTAATGTAATGATATCCACAGTCAAAGATGAAATGAGACAGAATGGACGGGGGAAGTGGAAATGCAGTGCTGTTTTCATGTTGTAAGACATAGGTAAATTGAGCTTTTTATATTTGTTTCAAATCTGTTTCTTATGATTGTTTAGAAATCTGAAGCTGTTGGGGATATAGCTCAGCGGCATAAACACCTGCTGGGCAAGTGCAAGGTCTGGAGTTTGATTCCTGATGCCAGGGGAAAAACAGAAAAAGAAATTTAGAGGTAAAATTGGCCTTCAGGTGAACCTCAAAAGTCAGGCAGTTGAATGTGGATTGGCAGTATATCACACAGTGGCTTCAGAAGAGAACCCGTAAGAGTCAGACCACTTGGGCACAAAAACTGACGTGCATATGTGATACCGTGTTCCTGGGCAGGTGTCCTGGGACACATGAGCTCTTCCTCCACGTGGGAAATCTAAACTTGACCCTGGAACCAGTTGTCGTCTCTTCACAGCTTTATCTTTCTATGTCCTCTTAACATGATGGATGTGACTAGAAGGTTACTGACCAGTTGGGGAGGTCTTATAATCTTACCCACTAACTAGAACAAACACCCTGGAAACATTGAGAGGCCACAGAGCTCAGCCACATCACTTGCTGAAAGTCCCCAGTTGGGTGCCTTGCCTCACAGTGCTTGAAGATATGCTTTAAGATCATTTGAGTATTTAATAAATTAAATTTTATTGATAATTTTGTTAAAGGTAAAATTTAATTGAAATTTTAAGCATTTGGCAAAGCACTCATGCTTTTATAAATCAAACCAGAGATTCCACTCTAACTTGCATAAAAATATTCAAGTGAACAGATTTTTTTGCATATGCTGAAGTTTTATTAAGACTATTAATAAGTCTATTAATGACTATTGCTAATAGTCATTTGCTATTAATTTTCCTATTAAATAATCATTGCATGTTTCCAAACTCTGTAGCATTTTACTGCTTAAAAGAATACTTTAAACTCCCTGAAATACATAAAGTAAATCTGTCTTTTAAACTCTATAAACTATCCAGGTGTGATGGCACATACCTATAATCCCAGCACTTAGGAGGATTGCTGTGAGTTCGAAGCCAGCCTGGGCTACAAAATGAGTCAAGGCCAGCCTGAACTGCCTAGCAAAAGCCTGTCTCAAAAAGACCTCATATATATATAATATATTTCATTTCAGTGCTTTACTATATCCTATGACCAAATAAAGCTATAGGTAATTTTACACTTGTTAAAACTGGCTTATTAAACTGATCTTGAAATGTTATTAATTTTACATTTGGAAAGTTTTGATAATATATGCAGGTTTATTCTACAGTTTCCAAGTGGAGTGTTGCTAAGAAATGAAGCAATCATTAAAAAGATTTAAAATTTTTCCTTCTTCAGAAGTATCTGGAAACAATATATGTGCGCTAATTCACCTGCATTTTAATGCTAACATATTTATAAATAACTACATCCATTAATACAGTGTTTTTATAGCCTTCTCATATTACTTACCTTTAACTATGATCCTAATATTATTTTAAATTACCATTAAAACAAACCCTTGACAGCCATATTCCTTGTGAGATATTTTAGTGTACGTCTTAGTGGTAATTTCTTTCCTATCCCACTATTGTTTTTCTTGATGGTTTTTAAACATTATTTGTAGATTAGCACCATTTTGGCTGGATTTAGGTATTTTAGCTGAATATTTTTTATTGCAATAGGATAGAAAAGCTTTCTGCTTTTCTCATCATAAAGCATATTATTTATGCTCATAGCCCTGGGCCAGCTAATATTCAGTGCGTTACGCAGAAGTTGTAACTCTCCTGGTGCCGTCCCAGTACCCTTACCCCCTAGCTAAATTTATCTAATCAGTGTAGTTTTGCATAGATAAAATATAGAGGAATCTAATATAGAAAAGTAGAATAATGCAAATGCAAATTTAATTGATAAATATTTTAAAATATCTTTAAAAATCTTGGAGAGAGGAAGAACAAGGTTAAGCAAATAAATGTTAGTAACTGTGAATATAGAAAAATGGTTGTTCCATGACGCTGCTTTATTCTGCTGGCCTTATTTATAGCACATGCACATGCAGTCCGAGTGAAACGCTTATATCATCAGTTTACACGTATCTACCTAGAAATGAAGTTGTTGGCATTTCTTCTTTTCCTGCTTTTTCTTCATATTAGTGAACCCATTATATTTATAAGGAAAGAGCAAGAGAATTTACAGAAATAGGACTATCGTAGGATGAATCTTCACATTTTACCTTTCAAGAGAAAATCCAAGGGGCCGGGGAAATGGCTCAGTGGAATAAGCACTTCCCTGGCAAGCGCAGGGGGCTGAGTTCAATCCTCGGTTCCACAAAAAAAAAGAGAAAATCTAAAGAAAGAGATGCTTGAATAGAGTTTTTGTGCCAGCCTACATTTCACAGGTAGAGCTTAAAGAGAGCCACTCTGTACCCTCTTACTATGGGATGAAAGTGACTGAATTATGTTTGAATATTTACGAAACCTGCTATCTAATTTATTCCTAGCTTGCAATTATTTATCTGCATTAAGGAATATGTAATTGAACAAACGCAAGACCTGTGTGTTTCATATCATAATATTTCCTATGCTCAGGTTACTTTGCCGTGCATTCAGCATGTTCAGAAACTGTCATTTTGGAGAGAAAAAAGATCACTTTGGCTCCTAGTCATTCAAGCATTTTGCCTTCAGTGTTATTTTTATTTCATTTTAATAGCGTAGTTAATACATGTTCATTGTATACAAATTAGAAAATTCTAATAAGTAAAACAATTCATACACTCTTGAATCTCATGACATTGAAAAGCCGCTGGTAACCATCTCTGTATCCTTTCAGATATTTTTATTATTCACATAAGCGTTGTTATCAGAAATGAAGCATCCTCATGTACTCTTTTTCTACTTGCTTTTCTGTTCAGTTTGAGTGCTCCGTGTCAGTGCATGTACTTCTAGACAATTATTTTTATGGCTACAAACCAATCCACTAAATGGATATATAATAATTTAGTTAGCTTATTTCACTTGCTTAAGCATTTAGATTCTTATATTTTTTAAATCTAGTTTTAATGAAAACGAGAATTAGTCCTTTCACTTACGTGTGTGCACATTCACTCAGTTCTTTCTTCCGAGTAAATTCCTAGGAATGGAGACTTGAATCATATCACAAATTATGTTTTAGAAATCCGTGCTTATTTAGAACTACTTCAGAAATCACTGCTTTATTTATTTTTTTTAACAAAACGTGAATCTCTGATAATCAAAGAATATTTGGCCTCCTTTTGATCTATACAACTGTGAATAGCGTTCACCTATGCCAGGAGGCCAGATCACCCGAGAAGCCACCTGGAATTCCAAGGGCCTCCCTTTGAACTGACACTAATCCCGTGCTGCCTGTGGGACTTTGTGGGCAGCTGCCAGTGTGATGGTCCAGCCCTGAACTCCGTGGCCTCCAGCTGAGGACACTTCAGTCATTTTGTCAGTTTGCTTTTGTTCTTTTCAGTGGCCACCTTTTGGTCTCGCTGTGTGTGTTCTCTTCTTTGTGGAAACTATGCTTTCGCCTATTTTGTGAAAGCTAGAATAAGTGGATCTCTTTGTGTCTTCCCAAAATATTTCAACAGCATAATGTTCTTTCTTAACCATTTGCACCTATTCTGCTAAAAAGTATCAAGGCAAAGAAGAAAATTCAGATGTTCCCCGTAGGAAACGTAAAGTCTTGCATCTGGTTTCTCAGTGGATTGCTCTGTACAAAGACTGGCTTCATGAGGATGAACATTCAAAAATGTTTTTAAAGGTAAACTAATGCTTCCAGATAATCTTTGATACCAGACAATGGGTTTTTCAGTTCTACATGTTGTAATTCTCATTTGTAGAGAACAGTCATTCAATTTTTTTTGAGAGTCAACTCGCTATTTGGAGAAAGCACAAATGCACTGTTTTATTTCTGAGGCCTGATAGTACCTACATATTTAAATTTTACTTTCCCTATATGGGAAGCTTATTTATTTATTTATTTATTATGTTTTGGAACCGGGGATTGAACTCAGGCCCTTGCACTTGCCAGGGAAGCGCTTATTCCATTAAGCCA
>NDGM010799825.1:0-11130 GCA_002564305.1 Octomys mimax
TGAGCTCAGGCCCTTGTGCTTGCCTGGGAAGCACTTATTCCACTGAGCCATCTCCCTGGCCCCTACTTTGTTCTTTTTGACGAGTGTCTCAATAATGTTTTTCTCTAACAAGCAAAATGATGACAAAAAAAAAAAAGAGCAACATTCTTCAGAAAGACAATCTGGGAAGTTGTTGTTCTTCAAGTGTGTGACTTATCTATAATGTTGAGTACTTTGCATGCCAAGGTCTCTGCATATAGACTTTTTGTTGCTAATTCCATTGGTATCAGCAGAAAGATCTCACATATGAGCCTATGTATTTTCTGAATAAAAAATCAAATATATTTTCCTTTAGGAATGATTTAAGAATCATCAGTAACCGACTACTTCATTTTGCCATTTAATTCCTGAATAAGAATCTATTGTTTTATATTTTACAATATTCTTTTTCACAAACATTTAACTGGACGTTCAAAGGAGCCTTGCAAATCATGTATCACTAGCTTCATTTAACAGTAAAGAGAATGAGAACAAATGCAGCTTCACCCTACACTGTGAGGAGAGGATATTATAATTTTCCAAGACTATATGATAGATTATTTTTTGTAAAAATTACTATAATGTACCTCTTTAGAGACCTCCAATTACTTTGGCTAGTGAGGCAATAGCTGAGGAGTGGCAAGACCTGACAAAGGCTTGCTGTCTTTGAGTTTGCTCTTACAGTTCTAGGCTGACCCCTACAAATTCACTTGCTGGGGAAGCAGAAACACGCAACTCAATCACTTTTGTCTCCTGCCTGGCAGCCAGCTGCTTTCCTGGAGCAGGGCCATATGCTTTAAGTTCACCCAAGGTCATATGAAACGCCCTTCTGAAGCCAGCCCAAACCAGCCACATAATCACGAGCTAAATAACTTGTCAATAACTTTGGGGTGGTTTGTTTGCAACATAAAGTAACAGGTACCCCTTAAAAGAATAAATATGAATTGCTTGATCTTGAAGGAAACAAGGTTAGCATAACCCAGACTTACTTAGACTGTTGGTAAGAATATGCAGGTGCGTGCTCGTTGGATGTGTCCACTGCTATCTGTTGCTGCTGACCACTGGTGTCCTGCGATGAAGGTGCCACTGTCTGGGGAGAGGTGTCAGCAACAACACCCTAGGGAGGCAAATAGGTACACAAAGCCTTGTTTGCTTTAAGCACAGGGTCTTTGGCTAGATGGATGGTAAATGCCCCTGTATTTGGTCTGAGAATGGATGCTGTCAGCTATAAGGAGTCTCAATCTATACTCAAAAGAAAACATCAGTGCATGTCTTGATGTGAGTCGAGAAGTTTGTCTTGATTTGATGTCAATAAGCTGCACTATTCAAAGGCCTTTTAGTACCCAAGAAATCAGAAAATCATTTTGCCTATATTTGGTACTTCTAAATAGTAGTTGCACAAATCATACTAAATAACATTTTTAGTAAAATATTCATTTGATTTCTATAAATGCTGGTATATTTAAATAAGCTCCTGAAGTAGTTCGCTGTACCATGATTTTAATATTTTAGCAAACCAATGGACTCTGGCCTTCATAGAAATCAACAGCAAAGGTTAGAAGTCTTCATTAAGGGTAGTATTGAGTGAGTTTTCCTTTCAATTATCTGATTTATTTTACTTTGCCTTGTTTTCTAAGACATGAATTGGGATTCATTTAGTGGCCTCAAAAGAAGTGAGGAAGGGCTAGGGAGATAGCTCAGAGGCTTATGCACCTGCCTGGCAAGTACAAGGTCCTGAGTTCAATCCCCTGTACTGCCAAACAAACAAACAAAAACCCCAATTATATAAAATTTTAAAAAAATAAAAGAAAGAAACAGTGGAGAAAATACATTGTCCTTAATTTTGTTTTACCTTTTTCCCCCCACCTGTCTCCTATACTTTGTTTCTCACAGATGCCTGCAAGGACAGATTTGTAGCAGTGTCCTCACCAGGGGCACACGTTTGACCCTGAGGGAGCCACAGGTGACTGGGTCTGATTATTAATAGACTCAAGGAGGCAACAGTGTTGGATGTCTGCAGCGATGCTGTGTGCAAACATTCTTGGTCAGTTCCGTTTCTTAAAATTCCCTGAAGTTCCTTCTTAGAATCTGAAAAATCTCCCTCTATTCATCCATTGATCTCTCTCTTAAGGGATTGTTTTCTGTGGTATGTTTTTCTGAGCATTCTAGCAGCATTTATTTCTGTGAGTGACTGCTGTTTCTGCACGCACAATGAATCAGTGTTTTTTCCTTATAAACTTACATTCATGGCATATATCAAAATATATTTATATATTTCCAGTGAAATTATTCTTTCCGCGCTCTACATTTAACTGTAAGTGGACTGTTTCCAATAAGGCACATTGTCAAATAGATTTCATTATTTTATAATCATTAAAATGCTCTAGTTCTTTAGATAAGCATGTCATTTTGTGTAGAGATACAGAAATGCAATTATATGGCAGAAAGTTATCCTTAGAGTGCCTGGAAAGTCCAGGTTACTACTGTCTCAGCATATAGGTGGCTTTTAATAGATAGATGAAACCAAGAATATGTAATTTAATCACAATATTTTGAAATTCTCAAGATCTAATGACATGTTAATGTATCACATTTTTGATGGAAAGAAGCACTGTGACCCTAACACACATGTACCTTGGGAAAAGGGACAGAAGAGCAATAAAAGGCACTGTGTAGAACCAGGGAGGAAAACTCACATCTGAATGCTTAGCTTTGCCTGTATAGCTCTATATTTCTTATTTTCTGTGTCATTTGTGGCTCTGTCTGGTAAAATGGGGTCAGAGGAGGAAATGGGCAGAGCTGTCTTTAAGAATGAGATGGAACAGTTACCACTATGCCTACGCTGATAAGGGTGATGCATCGGTTTCTTCCCTGTCTATAGAAAGGTATAAATTGGTGAGGCCTCATTTAGTAGAGCAGAGTTTTTGCCATTGTTGTGTGTTTGTCTTTATTTTGTAGTGAAAGGGATTGGACCTAGGGCCTCATGTACAGTGGGTAAGCACTGTGCCACAGAGTTGCACTATTTCCCAGAGTAGTGATTTTTAATCCTTAAAATGTAAGGGAACCACCTGAAATATTTTAAAAAGCTGTATATTTAGTGCGTTCTCCAGATAAATCAACAAGAATGTCTGAGGATGGAATTTAGGGCTAAGTATTTCTTAAAGTTCCCCAAATGATTGTAAGATGTGAGAAAGTTTGAGTATTAGGGATCTAATATAGTATGTCTCACATTTCAGCGCACCTCTGTGTGACCCAGGAATCATCTTAAAATTAAAATTAAGACATATCTGAGTAGGATCTTATAGTTTGTATTTTAAAAAATTTCCAGGGTGTTCCAATGAGGCTGGTGAAGAATCTCTCTTCAAGGAAGAAGACCCTGAGATCTAGCTAATTCGTAGAGCTGCAAATTGCCTTTCTTCCCCATTTGTGAGTATTATGGTAATCACTTTATAGAGTAATGACTTGTTCTCTGGATTTTTGATGTGCAAAATATCCTTCCTTCATACCTCTGTGTCAGGTTAGTTCATTTCACGCAGAAGCAAAACAGGCATCACAGGTAAACACACATGTGTTCATACCCTGAACTGGTGACTACAAATTCCATCGGAGCACACAGTTTAGACATAAGAATTCCTTGGGCTGTAGGGAACCACAGTACATGTGATTGAGATTCATTTCCCTGGTCTCTTTCTAGAAGGCCGCGATGGACTTACTTCAATAGAAACAGCTGTTGGAGGCACAGGCGTGTACTGGGGAATGTAGGTCCCTTGCATAGGAGCAGCAGCAGTCATATACTAGAGGGAATCAAAGAAAAATGCATGTAAACTTGGGGTGGTAACCACAGAGAAAATTAATTAGCACATGAGACTACTTCAGATGCATGGGCCATTTTTGGTACATGATTAGGCAAATTTTGTTTTGACCAAAAATAAGACAGGTTCCCATCATCAGAATTTTTTTCCTTTTTTTTTTTTTAGTTTTACTGACTCAGTACTAATAGTAGTCTCACCTTTACAGCCTCTGTTTAAGCTCCTTCATCCCACCCTTACTTTATCATTTTAAACATTCTGTACAAGATCTCCAACATCTCACCACTCACAAGTGAACACCAATAAGGATCAGGGTGATGTCTGTTTTGTTTTGCTTTTTGATTTTTCTCCATTTCATTACTAACCCCTATCATACAGTAGGCTCTCAAGTATTTGTTGAATGAATGAATCATCATATTAATGTTAGCAATTATTTCTTTTATAATTAATATTAGAGGAATAATGTATTAAAAACCAGGTGTTACAACTTTCACAATTGGCAAAAGTATTTTTTTTCACATTCTTGTCATTTGTGTTATTAAAATATGTGTTTGGAATGAAAAGTATTTTTGCAAAGAAGAAAGGATGGTCATTTACTTAAACATAAAATAGGACATATATTCCCATTTTTAACATATATCTTCCCTATAAAGTTGAAATTTCTATTGTATGAGAATTAAATTTTCTATGACATCAACTATGCTCCTTGATTCTAAATTCTAAATTCTATGACAAAAATTTAGAACTGGAATCTGATAATGGATCAAAGTTTTTCAGTCCATAATGGATAGAAGAATTATTTTGATGACTTTTGATAATCAACAGCCTCTGAATCTATTTCTGTGAAATTACTCTTATCAATTATAAGGCCACATATAAATATCAAAAGATAAATTCGCTGTTCTGTGTATCATAGCACTTTCAGTCTTCAAGAGACATGATCTAACTGAAGGGAAATATTTTAATGTATCCTAACTTGTCAGCTACAGATGCTTAATATTCAGGGCTAATTATAATCAACAAAACATATTTGGAGTAAATGTAATCTCCATCCTAAAAATAGTTACTTCTAAAGTTAGGGGCAGTCTTAATAGAATAGCTTAAACCGAACATACCAAACTGTTACCTGTAAGCTATGTGTTCTTAAAATAACAAAGAGCAACTCATATCCACATAAAAATTACTTTTTAACTTGAAAAAAGAACAATTGCTTGCAAGGTCTAGTAATATTTCTAATATAGCTTTGTAATGGAAAATTATCAGTGACTTCCCTAATCTGTCCTCTGTCCTGCTATGGTATCCATTCTTCTTTGAAATGGATTTCCAGAGTATAATCTCCACACACCATGTGCCATGTTTTATACATCTTTGCATCTCTTAATACAAAAGGAAATGCCTAGAATTTAATAAATGATCATTCAGTGGCCAAGGGAAAGGCTAAAGCACAAAGCATTCCATCTCCAGTGAAAAGTCAAACATAAAACTGTTCATTGACTCATTGGAGACATTAATCTCACCTCCTCTTACAATGTATTTGTATAAACTTTAAATAAATACCTTGGCTAACTGTTCCTTCCATGGTTTCTGTAGCCTTAATTAGACAGATATTTAATTACTATCAGTTTTTCAGGTAAGTATGGAACTCAGGCATCACATTTCAGTAAACCAGGATTCATTTGTAGAATACAAGGACATTGGCCTAGACAACCAAATTGCTCCATGGGTTACTTTGTAAATAACATTTCCTTGGCCATTGTGGACAGGCAATGTCTACGGGTTCTAAATACCATAGCATTTAGAAATCCCTACAATGAGTACTTGAACACTAGCTATTATGAGAGGAAATTTTCATATGTTCCAATGTATTTGACAAAATGCTACATAGTGAGTGCTCTCCTTTTGTAACATAAAACAAAACTCTAGGAATTCACGTTCTACAAAAGTCCATTTTGCCATTATTAAAGCAACATTTCTATTAATTCATTTTTATAAGACCTACAAAGTTTTCTTAGACCTACTGCTGTGGGAACATCCTTTGGGTAAACCTTCTTTACTTGAATCTTTAAAATTCTAGAAAATTTGCAGTAAGTAGGATGTTATTTTTGCCCACTATGAATTTATCCAAGCACATCTCTGATACCATTATGGCAAATGTTCTAATTTCCGTCATGGATCTCCAAAATTTACTATATACTAACATAAGAATGGTCTCTCTCTCTCTCTCTCTCTCTCTCTCTCTCTCTCTCTCTCTCTCTCACTTTCCTCCCCACTCTCCCTGTCTCCCTCTCCCTGTCCCTGTCTCTGTCCCTCTCTCTCCCTCCCTCCCTCCCTCCTTCCCTCTCTCTGTCCCTCTCTTTCTCTTTCAAAAAAACCAGTCTCTCAACTATTTCAAATTTTCCATTGTAGAATTAGTAATTTTAAAATTTGCTATTGAGCCCAACAAGTTAGTATGTGTGCCCTTTCTGTAGGATGACATCACTGGTACCCATGATGCTACTTTGATCCCTCCATGGGGACTGTACTGTCCACACTTTTTGGGAGGTATTTTTGTAAATTAGGGATTGTTAAAGACAACACCTTTGGCCCTATTGAATATGGTTTACCTGTTCATGCAAGTACTTACTCAATTATAGTATTTATACCTCCCTGCCCAACTAAAGAATTACTAGGTAGTATGGTTATTAGAACATTTTGTGTGGTTCTTGGCTAATTTTTTCCAACAACTCACTTATGCAACACTTCATGTGTGTTTTCTTTCTATAAAACTAACTCAATAGATCTTCACTCTTCTTGTAAGATGCACTAGAATTTCAAGCACGATCCCAACTGAACTACTTATGGAATAATGAAACTCCTCTTTAGAATAGTTCTTTGAGTCTGACAGGACTCATTTTACAGACAAAGAAACTAAGATTCATATGTAATGAGAAGAAGGCCATGTTCCTCCAGTTCATGATTCAGCATCATGTTCAATCTCTTTAATTACCTTTGTAGTTAAGTAAAAGTGAGTCTAACAGCTTCCTTTGGATCATTGCCATGTAATATAGATCCTCATCTCTTTTCATCAATAGGATTTAATAATTGTAGTTTCAATTAAGAAAATATAGAAAAATATGTCTTTGATATTTTATTTTAACTTGTTTTCTTACATTCTAACCTTACTCTGCAGTCAGAATACCTAATTTTACTATAGCAAATCTACCCTATATGCTGATAACTAAATTTATTCTTCTCTTCTGAACAGAAAGTATGAAGATTTTATGCTATAAAAGAATAAGTTCACTTCAATGTTCTATTTCTGTCTGTTTATGTTTCATTCAGTGAAACAAAATCTTTCTGGTTGCTTTTCTTTTATCACACACAAATTAATAAATAGATTTTGAGGAAATTGTTTGAAAATTAAGATTTTAAGTAAATCAACGTGGCATTTTCTGCTGTTAAGACTCTTAACTGTGGATACACTTTTACAGTACAGTCTCTGTGTTCAACTTATATATTCTGAAGAAGTAGCAGTCTTGTAAAACTCAGGCCAAGTACTTATGGGAAATGCCTACTGCTCTATGTAAGCTTAACTCTCAGTTTTAGGTTATTGATGACAAATAACTGAACTTTTTTTTGAACTCTCCAAGTTTGATTTCCTTAAAAGCTATATTTAGACACAATAATCGAGGTTGCAGACATATTGTGTAGATCTGGGATCTTGAGAGACTGCTTTTATGTTATTCAGCTATCAAAAGACAAAAGGCCTGCAATACCAGTTCTTCATTCTTGTCTTGATAAATTCCCATGGGATACTTATTAAGACAATAACAGGAATGGACATATATCCTTTAATCTAATTGCTTTTATTGATGCTTCCAAAAAACTAAAAAAAAAAAAAAAGCCAGAAATTTATATGGATATAAAGTATTTCATCGATATGTTGATTTCATACCTGATAAAACCACATTGCAATATAATCACATAAATAAAATGGAGGCATATATAAAATATTTCCTGTTAGTAGAAGCTCAAAGTTACAGCATTAATAGTTCTCTTGTAACCAGTTACATAACTTTTACCTATTCTGAAGGCAGTAAGTTTCATATGGAAGTGTGTAGGAACCTTGAATAATCATTTTCAAAGCCACAGAATAAATTACAAACCTCTTCAGAGAAGTCTAGACAGTACATCATCGAGATAGTTACATGAAGAGAATGAGAATATTTGGAGATTGGAAAGGGATTATGCTTTTGCCTATTTGAGTTGGTACAAAATGTTTCTGTTGCTGTAAAATCATTGATTATTTTGGAGAAACAGAGTAAAAAAAAACCCACATTATTAGTTCTGGGTTTGTTCTTTCTTTCCTCACTAAATCTAAACAGAGTGAAATGTTTTATATACTTTATATGTGGAAAATTTTCATCTATGTTATTTTATAGAGACAGGAAAAGTCTTATGTTTTGATATTTGGCTTTCCTTAAAATAACCAATCAAACTGGCTTATTTGAAAATATCAATCCATTATTTACATTTTACATTGGTTAACTCAGTTCTTGCTATAAAACTTGTAAAGTTAGTACATAAGTTTCAGCAAGAAAAGTCGGTTAGATCTTGTCAAACCAAAAAGCCAGTGAGAAAGACACACACAAAAAAAACTGTACGAATGTACCTGCAAAGGCAGTGGAGCACATGAAAGCAGAGATTGTGCTAGATGATGCAACAGTATTAGGACAAATTATTTTAAAATCATGTAATTGAAAGTTTATATTATAAAAAGTGCTTGAGGATACAGATAAAGGCCTTAGTTACTTTTTTTTTTCCAAAAGACTACATGAAGAACTGAGAGAACAGCGTAGTATTATCTCCACCGCAATTATTATCCGGAATTTTGACAGCTATGCTCTCTGAGATTGTATAATTCTATTATCTCAGAGCTGAGTCACAATGGCTTGACATCGGACAGCAGGCTGATAGCATTTTACATGTTTGTTTTGATTAACTGAGCAGTAATAGTGAACGCAATTACTTTCCAAGTCTCCACATTACTCAATGGGTGAGAACATTTTGAGAGAAGAGCTGTGGAGAATTTTATTGAAAGAAAAGCATAATTCCAACAAGGGCAAAGCGAGTCAGTTCTGCTCTGCTGAATTCTCCCTATGCTTTTTCTATTCATGCTAATGAAAAGTTAGTTAATGAAGTGTATCTCTGGCTGGAAAAGTAACAGTGCATGACTTCCTGTTAGCAAGATTATGAAATACTTCTTAAGGATTTAATATAGAAATCACAAAGTAGAGTTGTGAGGGAGGAAGTGATTGTTTTTGAAAAGTTGGTGGAAGTGATTGCAGAGTTGGATACAGCTCTCCTATTGGGAGACAAAGTACTTGTTAAGAGAAGACCAATTAGTGTCCTGGATTTATAAGGAACCCAGATTCAAAGAGATGTGTATCATGGATTATCTTACCACAGAATAGCACATTTCTTCTCAGAATAGCACTCAGCCTAATCCCAAATGTGATGTGCATTAAATTGTAAAGCAAGAGATGCACATGATTGTGACTGCAGCAGTACTGTAGTTCAGTGCTGGAAAGAATGATCTACTTAATAAGTGATGCCTAATACATGAAGTATCTCACAAGAAAACGATGTGATTTCTTCCTCACATGCTACGCATTTTGAGAGACGTAAAAGACATAGTGAAGCTTTTAAAAGTAAATAGGATAAAGACTTCAAGCAGTTTGGGGAAACCAAAAGTTTCTTAAATATGACTCAAAAACTCATAATTATTAAATATGGAAATCATTAAATGCTAAGGGGTGATATTTGCGATGCATGTGTTTAGCAAACAAGGCTTTTGTGTATGTGTGTGTGTGTGTGTGTGTGTGTGTGTATTCTCACATGTGTGTTCTGAAAATCAGTAAGTAGATTTAGATGTCAACTTAAAAAATGAGCTTGGATGAACCATTAATATATGTACTAATTGGGAATATTCATTAAATTATCATGAGGCTAATAAAAAAGAAAGAAGAAAAATAATTCCAAAGGACTTCATTCCACACTAGTTTACATATATAATGTTGTTGGCACACCAAATCTTTAAAAGCAGAGGACAATTAATGGTTGCCAACATGAAAGCTATGGACCTGGAGAAATAACAAGCTCATAGGTAAGGTTATGCAGAGGGAAGAATCCTTGTTGTACTGGAATTTCAGGATCTCGATTGTGGTGGTAGGTTAACAAATCTATTGCTGATAAAACCAGATAGCATTTAATATACGCACAGATAAGTAAAAGTAAAATTGGGAAATATGAATGAAAGTTATGGGTTATATCAATGTCAAATGTTCTGGTGGTGAGATTACACTATAATCTTGTAAAGGTTATCAGGAAAATCTGTAAATACGTGCAATAGATCTTATTATACAATTTCTTACAACTTCATGTGACCCTAACATGATCTAAATAAGAAATTCTGAATTAAGAGACAAGAAAAGTGTAAGTATATAAAGACGCATGCCTAATGCAAATAGGTAAAGTATATATAAAATATGATTAAGCTCATTCATTGGTCATCAGGGAAATGGAACTTGAAAGTATTATTATGTAATAGTATACTTTCTTCTGAATGGCAAAATTGAAAAAAAAATTGAGGTATTGAGTATTGGTGAGAATGCAGGCAACAGAAAAATCTCATATACTGCTACCAGGAGTTTAAATTGGTACATCCATACTATAAAATAGTTTGACACAGAATGCAAAAATTCATTAAAAATATCATACATAATGACCAGTTAGGATTCATTCTAGAGCTTCAGGGATGGTTACACACACACACACACACACACACACACACACACAGAGTATAATACACTGCATGAATAGGACAAAAATCCTGTGACCATCTCAATAGATGCAGAAAAAGCATTTCACAAAGTCCAACATTCACTCACGATAAAAATGAAGAAAGTAGGAGCAGAAGGTTTTTATTTCAATCTGATAGGAGCCATCTATGACAGACTAACAGGCAACAATAAATTACATGGAAAGAAGCAGAAAGCTTTCTCTTTCAGCCTTAGAAATAAGGCAATGATGTCTACTATCTCCATTTCTGTTCAGTGTGACTCTTGAAGCATTAGTTAGAATAATTGGGTGACAGAAAAAGCAAAATGAATATGGATAGGAAAAGAAGAAAATAAATTATTGTTAGCTCTAAAAGACACGATTCTGTAAATAAAAATAAAAATTAAAAAAAAAAAAAGGCCTGGTGAGATGGCTCAGTGGTCTAAAGCACCTACTTAGAACAAGCTTAGCTAAAGCACAGGGA
>NDGM010800148.1:0-13294 GCA_002564305.1 Octomys mimax
CTACCAATTTGGTTTGAAACTGTCTCATTGCTATTTGTTTCTCAATAAAATTATGGAAAAATAGACAAATAAATAAATTTCTGTTGCAATTGCAAGGGTATTCTTAATTTCACATTAATCAAGCTCCACTTCATACTAACCAGAATTATGGCATTTCTACAGTCCAGGGCTGTAAGAATGGAATCATCCAATAACAGTATGTAAGGTGTGTTTGTGGGTAAATACATTTTCACTTTCATGTCTGATATTTCTTAGTGAGGAAGTTCTGCATCCCAAATATAATATAAAAATGCTTTGGTTTGCAGTGTGCTAAGGATATGATACTGCATCACCAAAAATAGTGGATTTTCTGGTGAGATCACGATGTTGAACAGCCAATACTCCACATTGATCTCAATAGTGTCTCTGAAATTTGGGCTTATGTTCCCTTTGAAGAATTTAAGAAACAGTGAACAACTAATAAGTGAATTTGATATATAACACCCTCTGTTTACATAAATCTTCATAATCATTTATTTCTTCTTCATACTGAAACTGTTTCTGAAATGACTCATGCCATTTAATGAAACAAAACAAAAAGTTCCTATTTGTCACATATTTCCTGTACCATAGATACAAGAAACATAGATGTAACTGCTCAGTTGGGTGACCTTTGGGTGCTCCACGACCCATGCTTCCAGCCCACCTCTGAATTTAGCACACAAGTTTCCAAGAATAAAATCATGTGCAATTGTATCACTGTGCTGCTCTTCCAGTTAGCCAGCAGTACAGCAGGTGGTTTCAGAAGTACAGTACTTGAACTTGATTTTTTTTTTTACTTCAGGATGATGCAGCAGTGTCATTAACCTAGTAGACCCAAAATTCTGAGTATTGCTCTTTTCTCAGGAGAGCAATATGTAGTACAATACAGTTCTGTGGTATTGAACAACAGCAATGAGCTTCAGCAGCCAGCCACATTAACATAAGGAGAAAAGACAGATTGTCTACATTGATGGTATCACTATGCTCTGATGCTTATATATTCAAGAGTTGTGGTGTACTAAGCAATTTTCTACTTATGATGCATTGCCAATTTAAAATGGATTTTTTTTGGTGACAAAACCTCATCATGAGACAAGAAACTTCTGTATGTAGTTTGTTCAATAAATATATTTTCTTGTTTTGAGAAAAAAATAATGTAAAAAGAAACATAAGCTTTAGTGATGCAAAATTAAAGCAATGAGCTATGCATGCAAAAGTGTCTAGTGTGATTCACTGAAAGTAAGTTTATTCTCATAGCATCCCTGAGGAAAGCACTGTGACTGTGACATGGTCTTCTGTGTTCCATAGACTTTGCCTTTTTATGCAGACATGGGCCAGACACTCCAGTGAACATAAATATGCAGGATACTGGGAGCTGAGCAAACAAGAGGGATCTGTGGAAACCACTCTGCTGGTGTGCGCTAATTCAGATACTCTTATTTTTTAAATACTGGTCATACAGTGGAGCAGAATAAGCTAATAAGGTTGCGACTGTGTTGTTTATTCAAACTCTTTCTTGCAACAACTATGTGGGAAAAGGAGCACTGTGGAGTGCTGAAGTCAGCTGCTGCCACTGGACATGGTGACTTCTCTCTTATGATTTACCTATCTGTCTCACCACACTAGGCCCTGACGATTTCCTGGCTAGCCTACCAAAACCAGACTGTCTGTCCAGTCTACCACAACTGGACTTTCTGAGCACCTTCCAGTGACTTTACCATCCACCTCACTGTCTAGGCTTCACCCTTTTCTGATGTCAAGTTTCAATCGTATGTTTCTCTGTTCATAAGTTTATAAAGTTTATTTCTCAAAATCATCTACAGGTACATCTCTTCTGTCTCCCCACAATGTAGTGCATGCCAACCTACTCTGATACATGTAGGCTGTGGCTGAAACTACTCAGGAAGTCATTACCATGGTGGACTGATTGGTACATTGTTAATGGAGAAATGTAGAAGTTTAATTAAGTCACTCAGCAGAGAGCCAGGATTCTTAGTTTGTAAACATGCTCACACTGTGCAAGAGGAGGACATGGACATTGTGTGAGTTCTATCCCTCCACCACCAGGGTAGCTAGTTTGTTATATAAGGAGGCAGGAGAGGCTGCTAGAAGCTGCAGCTGCTGCCCTTCCCTTTGCTCTTTGCTGTTTTTTGCTGTCATGAACTGCTGCTCTCTGCCATGTGCCACTCTGCCTGGGAGCAAGCCAAGTACATAATATAGACTGAAACCTCCACAAACTGTGAGCAGAGTAAACTTTTCCTTCCTTATTTTTGGGTGTTGCATATTTTGTCCTAGCAACAAGTAAACATTAACTGAGACACATAGTTATGGTAAATAACTTCCTTGTCAGCCCCAACAGTTTTCTGTGTTCTTTATGTAAGATTAATTGGCAAATCTCATGCATTTATTCTTCCGCAATCTGAACATATATGATCAGACATCAGACAAGAAAAATTTTGTGTTCCTGAGGGATAGATGAGGTTTTCATTTTCATAAATATCCTTGCCTTGTTCTGGGGTGTCAATACAGCTTGAAAATGACTTACTTCTTTCCAATCTTGTCTTAGTAGTTTGCTAAGGCATTTATTCTAATGTTAATTGTTTTCTAAAACTGAGTAAGCACTTCTGAGTGCTAACCCCAGTGCCTCATAAATGATTGGATTTCCTTTTCTGGTGGGTGATAACAGGCAAAATGCCTGCTAGTCTATGAATGCCAGTGGATGTCTGATTCTGCAGTAGGTGTTCCCACACTTTGAGTAGTTTCCTCCCATGCCTGTACTAATCAGCACTCGAACACAACCTTGACAGGCTGCTCTGATGACGTCTGGGTTTCATATGTGCTGCAATTCCTGTTTGGTATGTTTTTCTGAAAATACTATCCTTTAATCATGTCTTGATTTCTGTGTCTGTCTTAACAACCAAGCAGGCATTTCTGACTCCAGTTGGATTCCCTAACCCTGAGCCATGAGCCAGTAACTGGGAATATAATAGGATTAATTTTGTTTCTGTATCTCACCCATCACTATACATGGGTATCTGGCGTCTAATGTATTGTTAACATTGTTTCAAATACTTTGATCATCATTTTTCAGACCAGATAGTAGATTTTGCTATTAAAACTTCAAAACAGGAATCCTGTATCTTTTAAAAATGTTTCCTTATTTATTTGTGTCTTTGGTAAGTATCTCACTATGCAGCTCAGACTTCTAGTGATCTTCCTGTCTCAGCCTCCCCACTGCTGGGATGACAGGCGTGCACCACCAGGTCAGACTTTGTGACAGACCTGGGGCGGGGCCTGTATGGCATGCAGTAACTAGAGATCAAACCCCAGTCTTGCACTTTCCAGGTAGGTGCTTAGACCACCGAGTTATCTCCCCAACTGTTTTTAATTAGCCATTCTTTACTTATACCAAATATTTTGCAATAGCATATGCTAAGACATTAAATGCAAGGAAATGTAAAAATCACAGGTAAGTCTAGACAAAATTTTGAATATATACATGTGTATTTATGTATAATGACAAGAGAACAGTAATAAAAATCAAAATAGTCAGTATCATGTGCAAGACAGAAAGACCAACTTGATAGCTCTATCAAGGGGGTACTCTGTGATTTTAAATTCATGTAGTTACTTTATGTTTTATTTATTATTTTATTTCATTTTTATTAGTACATGTTCACACTATATAATGTTTGTACTCTTGCTTGGAGTTGGTATATGTACATAACACATCTTAATTCCTTTTATAATTTCCTAATCCTACAACTGGAAGCAAGAAACCAGCGTACTGCCTCTGACATAATATTTTGTTCTGCTTCTTCAGCAAGGCTTCTAAAGCCAATATGTTCTTGGAACTTGAAGCTGGTAATTTGATGTTAAGATTTAAGAGTTCAGTTTTAGTCCAAAGTCATGTTTGATAGAGCCACTGTATCCATAATGTACTTCTTTCCTTTTCTTTGGAGGATAAGAATAAGAAAATGTATTGGAGTGTAGGAATGAAGAATGAGGAACAGGAATAGCTCCCAGAGACAGTAGAGGTCCCAAGTGAGTTGCCCCATAATGTGTTTCTTAAAATAGATTGTTTCATCTATAAATACAATATCTAATTTGCATTCAGTACTCCAATGCAATCTGAGAAATGCAATATTTCATTTTTTTAATCTTAGAAGTAGGGGAAAGAACTGTCCTTAGTGGCAGTTCATGTCACATCGGGCCACATTACTCTAACTATTGAAATTGTATTCATAGCTTTCCTTATAGAATAAATGGCCACATTGCTATAAGAAGGATCTCCTCTTATCGTCTCAGAATTCTACCTTGTCTTTCAAGAGCAGAAAACTATTAGTGATCACTTAGAAATAACCCAAATGCCATCAATGAGGAACTGATTAGAAAAATGTAGTATTTTAACACAATGGAGTATCACTCAGCTATTAAAAAAAAAGATTAAACTCAAGGTTCTTATAGGTAAGTGGATGCAACCAGAGACCACAATGATAAGTAAAGTAAATCAGACCTGCATGTGTATAAGTAGTACTATTTCGCTAGTGTAAGAAGCTGAAAGAGTAAATAAAATCTGCAAAGTATAATAGATGCTGAGAAAGTGAAAGAATCTGTTCAAAGGGTAAGAACAACTGGCCTGAGGAGAAGGACAGAAAAAAAAAGAAAAGAAAAAGAAAAAAGGAAGGGAAAATGATATATTTATGTGAATACAGAGGACAACTTGGATAACCGTACAGCTGGCTTCTGTTGGTCTATGGAAAGGAGCAGGTAATGCTTGTTTTCTCTTTTCCTTGTTAATTTCTTATAAGTTTTTTGACAAATTTTGCATGCTTATATCTAGTAATCTAAGCAACTAATTTAAAGACATTACACAGTATAACAAGCATTATAAGTTCTATTTTATGTATAGTTAAATTCTGCATCATTTCTATTTTTTTTTACTATTTTTTGTTCTCTTTAAAAAAGAAATGTACCCGATACAGTGTACTACAGGAAAATAAAAAGGAGAATGAATATTCAAATATTGCACTAAAATAAAATATCATGGGTTCTACATTAGGAGAAAGTCATGGGGGCGATAACTATAGATGTAATCACAGATGTATTTGGATAAAGAGTGAATACATTCAGTTACTAAAGTCATTTCAGTTTCTAAAACTATAGTTGATGTTTTTACTATGTTCTTCATCTCTTATAGACACCACCTAATGAGACTTTTTGTCTTCTCTAGCAGTATGAAGCATGAGTCTATCCTACGACTTCTTTTATATCTTATTGGTTCTGTTTCTCTGAGCAATAGAAAGTTACTTCTTGACAATCAGGATTAATTATCACACCCAGTACAGTAAGCATATTTTTGTTTGATTCGCTGGCAAAGGGATCCAAAATAATGATGACGGCAGGAAGCCTGTGTCTCGTTCTCTGACACAATTACGATTCTATGCCAGAGAAGCATGTATTTCTGAAAATGGAAATCAACAATGAAAATATTGACAGTGGATTGTGCTTATGCCACTGGAGAAATATCCCTGGCTATTACCTATGTGAGACATCTTGGGACCCGAATCATTGGTAATTCAAGAGCATTCGAATGGGTATTTAAGAGCACCACATGCTTTCTGAAAATATAAATGCACAATGATGGCATAGCTACATCTGCAAAAGGTCACTTGAACATTACATGAAAATACTCTATTTAGACTGAGAAAATTATAGTGAAATAAACTTCTCACCCATGGACTCCTCCATTCTTAATGTTAATGTTATGTCTATAAGACGTATCATATATTAAAAACTAATACATGGTATCATAAAAGGAATGAGAGTTTTAGTAAAATCATAATTGATAGAGTTTAGAAAAGTGCTGAGGACAGAGAAGATATATCCTAGGTAGCATAACTTTATTGAAGTGAAAAGAAAAAGGTTAAACAAGTTGGACTGATATCTAAGTCCTTCCAGGAAGTGGTGTTTCAGCAGGTAAAGACAGTGGACTGTGCAAGTTTGGTTTTAGGCGCAATCATGGCAGATATCAGAGCAGCCTCAGAAGATGAACATCCAAGCCATGTAGTATACAACTCATCTCTATCTGAAAAACTGTGTGAGCTTGTTGGTCAGCTTTTGTGCCAGTCAGTGAAAGAAATTCACCTGAATGCATAAGCTATTCCTCAGATTATTATGAAGCTTCTCTACAGTAGAAACCATTATGAGTAGTTACATAGAAACAAAATATTCTCATTGAATATTTATTCTGAAATTTCCAAAAATACATCTATTTTCCCAGATCATTTATAAGACACCCACAAACAATATTTTTATTTTTCATTATTATGATGTGATTAATTGCCCATAAACCATTGCAAATTTTTACCTCTAAATTTTTTTCTTTAAGTAGCTCCTTATAGAGTCTTTAAAATATGCACTTTTTGTGGTCAGGGTTTACAAGGGAATATATGTAGCATAGAATATATAATTTATAGAATTAGTTTTTAAAATATTTACCCCAAACATCAAGTTCAGAGAGTGCAATAGATCTATTCACACACTATAGAACAAACAAATCCACTTGAAGGTCTGATTGCCTGGGCAATGTCCTACATGAGTCCAACTGAACACTTGGAGCCCACAACAAAGTGTCGTGCCAATATACATCAAGGGTGTGCACTGTAGAGGCCCAAAGGTCAGTTATGGAAGCTAGAAAGTCTGTGCCAGTAAGATGAAGGATCTGTGCCATCAGGCTAAAGGTTCTGCACTGGAGCCAGGAAACGATGCTCAAGGTAAACCGAGAGCTTCCCTATAATGTACCGCTGCCATTCTCAGTGGCAAGAAGTACCTGAGCTCCTAGGACGATGCAGGAAAGTTCCCATCAGGAAAGCCAACACAACAAGATTCCCCAGGAGAATCCACAGCACACTGTCTTCTGCTCCAGTTCTCCTTTTATTCTGTTGGCATCAGTCCTCAAGTGGGCCTTCCACACCCAGCACCATGCTGATTCCTCTCCGCCGGGTGTTACTAGTCAACCATTAGTTAATCCACCACAGCACCTAAAGGTTTCTTTTTCTTTATTAGCTTTAGTGTCACTTTGATTTTTTGGGGCAAAAGCAATATACTTTTAAATGAAATCAGTAAATGAACAAAAGAAAACTATAAATAAGGCCTGAATTTGATCCTAAGTTGGCTGCTTAATATAATCTCTTCATGTGTGCATAGATATGAACAAAATAGAACACATAGCAGTCCTCCCTGTTTATACCATGTCCATCTGGTAAAGGAGACCTTTTACATTTATCTAGTTCACTGAAACTATTATTTTTCCATAAGACTGGCTAATCAAAAAACCTCTTCCAAAAACTAGAAGTCAACAATGTGCTTCTCTGATTGAAGGTTTCCACAGCCTGCAGAAGCATCCTAATCCAACACTGAGAAAAATAAAATATCCTTCAGAGCTTCTCAAATAGCAGAGCAAACAACAGCTGAGTTGGCTAGTAAACTTTCGCTTTTTATGTGTTATTAGTCAAAGACAAATATTCATCTAAATATTCCATCCTCAAATCTAAATAGATTGCTAAACGTTAGAGCTCCTATTAGCTAGTAGAAGAAGAAAAGCAGTTTCTTCTAGAAAAAAAATTGAAATTAGAACAATGACAAAAAGTTCATTAACCAGCAGGAAGGGAATGATTTGGGAGACAAAAACAAAAGCACTCACCCAAGGGAAGGTGCATATCTTGAATGAATATTTACTCTAGGTACTCACAAAAGTTGTGAAAAACAAGCTGAAGAAGGATAAGTATGACATACAGAATAAGAAGGTACACTGTACAGTCAATGAAGATTAAGAAGACAAGTAAATATATGGAAACATAACGAAGTATAAAATTTACATGGTCAATAAACCTATGAAAAGTGGTTCTTTCTATCCACCTTAGGAAGCAACCTACTGTTTAAGTTGGGCTATACCATGCTGTCCAGAATGTGAATCTCTGAGTACTCTCATGCACTGCTGAGCGTTGTGAAAAAAGACAAAAATTGTGATGAACAAGTTGGCAGTCTGTGCTCTAGCTGAACACATGTGGCACCATTTTGCAACTCTAAAGCCGAGGTATAGTCCCCCGGATAAAGTGTGTACATCAAATCCAAGGAATATTTGTCATATCATTTGAAATTTCCAGGAATTTTTCACAGCTCAAATGTTCAATTATACTAGAGTAATGAAACATCATAATAATAAAGGAAATAAATTGTGGCGTAATCACAATGTAATAATGACTGATGAGGCCCAGTCTTGGACCCCTGAAAGAATCACTGACCCATAATCAAAGGAGAGATAAAAGCAAATGAAAAAAATAACAAAAACAAGCATGAGAACTGAGAGGTGCTAACAGACAAACATAAATTTATTTTTGAGCTCCTAAGAGAATGTTTCCTCCATTACTTTTCATCAGTCAGGGTACGGAAAATAATTTGTTTTAAAGAGTGCATCATTATAATGCAAGGGAGTTAGGTGTTCCAAAGACCCATGTCTATTCTGAAATCTAGTGAGCAAGTTTATTTCTGCTATGTTTAACCTTCATGTCAACTATTTATGAAATGTTTTACCAAGGCAAGTATATAATAATTTTTACTTAACCTTAAGGAATAGTAGGAAAAAATGAGGCTAGGTCTATAGTATCACACTGAGAGAATGCTTTTTAATATTTCTGCTAAGCAGGATATGAATGAAGGTAAATGTTCTTACCCTTTTATTCTCATTCTTCTCCTTTCAGATCTGAGAAGATGTTTATACTCACAGGCATCTCCAACCTAAACAAACTACAAAATAAATAAGGCTTTGTGATTTTATCGCAAGTACTAACGCCATGCCTCCATTCAATCAATTTTCAGGTAAATAAATCCACATGAAGGTCTTGCAGAAGGGACAGCCACAGATGTTTTTAATTCATTAGTCCACTTAATCTGGCTGGAGAGAGGAAAATCAGGGAAAGTGACTGAGGGAAGAACATTTTGTTCGTAGAGTGGCCTACAGTTTAGGGCGAGGCCTACTGAGAAAATGTAAATCTTCCCACGGGAAATATGTGCAGCAGCTAGGGCTTAATGTACTGTGAGGACATAATGGACTGAGAGAAAGGCATTACTCTGTGAGCCAGACTGTAATCTTCCTGAGATGTGAGCTTCTTGGAAATGTTTTTCTGTTATTCGTATAAATTTTTATCTATCTGGAATGGTATTTATCTTTATACCTTTGTTTTTATGTTTTTGCTGGACAGATGACATATCTTCTGTTTTTGAAGAAAATTCAGGCTACTTCTGTGAAATTTCTGTACTGTCTAATTTTTTGCCATTTTTTCTACTTTCTTTTGTGTTATTAGCTCCTGATTTAATTCTGTTGGTCGTGAGACTTTCTGAATGTCAAGGAATTTGCGATTGAACTGATAATTTTATACATTTGGGGACTGAAACTCAGTAGCAGGGTGAGTCATAGTTAATAGAAGGAACAAAATCTTGAAAGGAGATGGAGACATGTGTTGAACCATTGGGTCTCTTTGGGGTAAAGTGAAACACTGATTTACCAGTAAGCACAACTAGGAAGTGTGCAGGAATTGTGGGAAGGGCCAAGATAGCACACAGGAGCCGAGGCCTATGGAAGAGGACCAGGGTGGTTAAGATGAACGTGTCTGAATCTTCCATAGACAATTTCAGCTCCACTCTATTCTTTCTAAAGCCTATTTCTTGTCATTCATGACTTTATAATGCAGTTTTATGTTTTCTATTTTGTGCCTTTATAGCAAACAAAATTGTTTAGTTTTTCTGTTTGTTTGTTTGAGGATGTGGTTTTCAAATTTCACATTCTCTATATAAAGTATTGTTTTCAAATTTACTCCAAAGAAGACAGAGAATGTCCCTTAAATGATTTCCACAAATTTTGATAAAAATGTTTACTGTGAAGTCTTAATCTGGTATTAAAAATTGGCTTAAATGTACATGACGATGTCATTAGACAACCGCATCTCTCTGCATTCAGTGTTTCCATATACTCGATGCCAACCAAATGTACTAGCATATAGAACAGATATGAACTTCTAAAATATGTCTTAGTTTTGTCTTGCTTGATAATTGTCTTAGGTCATTTTTCACTGGAGAAAAGACTCTGTTTTGACATTTCAGCACAAGTCAGTTTGTGTCATTCAGTTCTACAGCATCAAGCACAGGATCCTCAACAAGTACTTTAAATTTAATTGCTTGGCTCTAAGTTTTCATTAATTAAAGTTTAATTCAGTTCATAAAAATTATATTTCTAATTGTACATTTTAGTAATTTTTCACATTAGATGCTCTTAAAAGTTTGCATAACTTCAATGCCTCAGTGACTTTTCCTGTTCTTCCAAAATAAAATAATCTTTCAGATTTCATCTGTAGTGTTAAATAGCATACTATTTATGATATATAATCTTACATATGATTGCATAATCTATAAAATTACAGCTATTCTTGAGCTTACCATGGGTTAAATTGATAGAAAAACCCTAAGTTTGAAACGTAGGAAGCATAGGTAAAAAAGATTGGGAGCCACTTTTCAACTCTCAGAGGATAAAAAGAATCTTCCAGAAAGTGAGCCGAGTACTCAGAGCTACTTGTGGGTGGGAAATAGAGTAAAGATCCTGCACGGTTCAGGCAGAAATGTTTCTCCTATGCTGATGTTTTGCATGGCAGATATCTGTGCTGCACAAACAAGACAGATGGGAGCCAAAGGGGAAGAAATGATAAGTAATAGACTAAATATTAAAATCAAGATTTAGAATAAGGATGATAATGCAAAGCAAAGTGCTTATCATAAAGTATATAAGATTGTAAACTGACATGGTGCCTTTAAAAATTGTTTGTATATATGTGCTAGAGTTCAACTATAATATGTAGTTAATAATATACACAATTTTGTATACACATATTTTGCTAAACACATGAAAGAATGTTCATAGCTGTGCCACTAATAAGAACACACAGTGGAGGAAAAGAATAGAAATATCATTCTACAGTGTTAACAGTTCTATGTTGAAATATGTTATGTGTTAACTAAAATAATTAATTAAAATAAGTAATAAGTATGAAAGTAAATGTACTTTGAAAAATATAAATAAAAATATTTAATAAAAAGCTCACATAGTCACAAATCTTATTAAAAATTTAGCTTTTGTCAGGTCCTTGGTACTAGGAAGACATGCATGAATAAAAAGTAAATTTCTCTGTTCTTATCCAACATTTATCTGAGGAAAATTGCTCAGCAAATCATTCAGGAAGAATTGTCTTGGAAAATTTTATGTCAGTGGTATATTGATGAATCATTTCAAATTATAACATGAATGATATAAAATTCACAATTAGTAACAGCCTGGATGCTTAATTTTATACAATAAACCTTAATAGCACAATATTTCATAGTACTCATAAAATAGTCACAAAATATCCTTGTGTTCTTCTCTATTCTCAAAGACACTATTATTACTCTGTCATCAGAATTAAAATGATAGACAATGTATTCTACCCGGCTACAATAATAAAATAAGCACAAAAATCTAGATTACCAGTAAACTGTACAAAATAAGCTCGCCTTGTCTGAAAACAGAATAACACACGATTAAGTGGCTTTTGGTTGAAATGTAAAAGCTTGCTTCCCATTCTAGTTTTCAGAGAATGGGCTATGGGCACTGGATCTGGTGCCTAGAATAGATTTATTCTGATATGGTGTTTCCTCTGACCTTGCAAGATTATTAGTTGCCTTCTCCCCACCTTCTCCTGCCATCAGCCTTGGCTGACCCCTCACCCTGTGATGAGGAAGACTCCTTGCACACATGGACGTCTCTCCTGACTTGTACCTCGGCCTCATCTCCCGAACTGGAGAAATGGGAGTGGATGAATGTGGAATGGGCTTGCTGTACCTCTAGCCATCACATCATTCCAGTGGCAACTAAGTCTGAGAAACACATATCTGGCTTGTGCACAGGTCAGAGGGGCAGGTTCTACCTTGATATCACCTCCCTTCAAAATTAGCTTAGTCGCTGTCTGTAATTTAATTTATTCAGGTTTTACTGTACACTAAATTCTCTGATAGATTTTTATGCACCATAAAATTGTGGGTTACCTTTCTTATAATCATCACTTAAGGAAAAAAGTAGACTATCGGTCCTTTATATTCTAAATGTGAATGTTCTATTTTGAGTTTAAGAGCCTTCATAGCAGGTGTGGTGGTGCACATCTGTAATCCCAGCACTGGGGAAGTTGAGGCAGGAGGATATCTGTGAGTTGCAGTCCAGCCTGTGCTACATATTGAGTTTGCTGTCAACCTGAACCACATAGTGAGACCCTGTCTCAAAAAGACAAAACAAAACTAAAATGACATCAAACTATAATATGACTTCAAACTAATTACTATATTGCAAACATATTATGCTGTTTAACTTCTGAAACCAGCCATTGCTTTTCATTGTTTCAGGCTGAACATATTTTCACCTCTATATTGCACTAGATTTTATTCACTTCCTTCTTTCACACTGCTCTGTCCACTCATTACTTCTCATTCAAAGACAAATTACCCTGGGACTTCCCGTGCCAATGTGACCATGCTTAGGTTCAGGATTCAGCAATGTTCCCTGTCCTTCTGCTTATCTTTGCCTTACTGGCAGGTGGACAAAGGACCTCCTGTTCTTTGTAATGAGGAAATCTTGAGAAAGAAAGAGAGAAAGAGGACATGAATATCAAGAGAAAGGAATCACGGGGTGCCATTTCTTACATTCAGAGGTCAGCTTCTCACATCTAGAATTAAGAGAAGAAAGAGAAGAACATTAGAATTAAATTATTGATGTGCTGCGGTGGATCCTTTCAGAAAACTTTTACATAAGTTCATTTTCCTTGCTATTCCTCTCATTCCAGAATATTTTCTTTTTGTTTCTTAGATTGCCTTGGAAATAGCACTCTCTGCCATATAATAACCTTGTAGACTGTTTTTATACTGAAATTGCTTATTATTCTATTTCCTGTAGGAATACTGCAAATAGCAGTTGATAACTATTTTTCTTGCTGGAAATTACCTTTCCAAAGATCATATTATGTCCTTCTCAAAATATTACTTTCTGTTTTAGGAAGAGATTCTTTGAAGCCTGTGATTTGCAGATATATACGTGCTGTCTTAGTTACTCTTCTCTCGTTGCTGGGACAAATATCCGACACTGAAAATGAAGGAAGGAAAGGTTTATTTAGCTCACAGTTACTGAAGGTTTCAGTCC
>NDGM010800860.1:0-12327 GCA_002564305.1 Octomys mimax
ATACAATTATACAGAACTGAAAACTTCAGTTATAGCAATCGAAGTCATCACCCCGACAGCAGCCGGGCGCCGTCCCAGGTCTCTGGTGTGCTCATGTCCTCCTGCAACCACCAACAAGCAGGGCAAGAACAGATTCAACACAAAGTACGGGGTTGCTTGCACAGGGGTTTGGTAGGCGGTCCTCTCCACCCCCCCACCCCCCACCCCCGCCCAGGCCAAAACCAGGTATTTCCCAGGGGTCGTCTGCCGGCCCCGACATGGAAGAATCCCCAATCCAGGCCCTGGGCAGCGGAGGAGCAGGGAGCAGTCCGCCGTGTGACCGAAGGCCTGGAGACTCATGGCAGGGTCACTACTGTGAGCCGCCTTGGGAATCCAGGGCCGCCCTCCAAGCCGACGTCTGCACGTGGAGGCCGAACGAAGAGACCCCAAAGGCCAAAGGCGCTGCCGGGGACTGTCCCCTGCCCCGCCCTCTGCCGGGCTGCTAGCCCACTGGGCCGGGCTTTCTCCTCCTACGCTCAGCTTGCCTGCGGCCCTCCACTGACATCCAGAGACTCCGACTGTGCAAGGCGCTTGCTCCAGCCGAGGCGCTACAGCACAATCGCCAGCCACTGCGAAATTACAAGGAGACGTTATGTGACAGGAAAGATGCCTTACGCGGTGCTACGAGAAAGGTGATGCCCAGACGCAGGCTTGCGGCGCCGCGCCTCATTCTCCCTCAGAGTGACATATATGTCACACTTTCACTGAAGCTATCAGAAATCGCTCAGGCTAATGGGTGTCATCTTTACCTTCTTACTCCCAGCCAAGAAAGAATCGCCCGCCGCCGCTGCAGCAGCGTTGTTATTCACTGAGGATTTTCTTCGAGGTGCAGGGACTGTAAGCCCTCGAAGTCTCTCACCCATCACTAAACACACGGCCCTGCCATAATACCTTCTGCTTAGAGCTGTCCAGTGAAAGCCTGGCTGCTCTGACACCAGCAAGCGTCCTTCTTCACCGGGGAGTGCACATGCACTGAAGGTCACACATGTTGACACCGGGGACCCCGCGGGTGTCCCCACGAAGGATGCTACATCCCCCGCGTAGCTGCTGCCCTGGAGAAGGCACTGTCGGGGAAGGCAATTTGCAGTGACTTTTGGGAAATTACATTAAAAGGTAGATTTCGATTACGTTTTGTGGCTTTCAAGCTTTAAAGATCTCTTCAGGAATTAAGTTAGGATAACTTTCTCCATTTTTTCCTTAGGGAACATACATTGAAATAGTTATTTCCTTTTAGTGATTGGGGTAAAAATATCTTAATTCAGGTGTTTTAAAAAGTGGTAAAGCTGACCCTGCACGTTATAGACCAATCAACTTCATTAGTGCTGCAGTCAAATTGCACGTGAGAATTTTACTGCAGGAGGTGGAACTGATGAGAAAGTTTAAAAGGACAGATCTGGTATGCTAATGGTAGGCAATTATTCAAATACCCCAAAGCAAAGCAATCTTTCTCGTGGAAAATTGATCTTGTCTTCACTCATATTTCAATGTATTTATTCAAATTCACATTATGGACAAAATGTAACTGATGTAATTGTCTCAGGGAAGATCCTGTGTCTGTGGAGGCCCTGCCCAACCTGCATCACAGTAACCTTGACTTGTTCTCCGATTTCCACTCAGGGATTGGGACAAGTACTAAGAATTCACAGATCTGGTGGACACTAAAATATTACTTGAGAAAGACGTGTTTCTTTTTAAGTTCTGCTGTTGCTTTGTTTCTGCGCCCACTCTTTGCTGTGAAGTCTGAGCCCACGCCCATGCGCGTAGCCAACAATGGCTGGCTGTGTCTGAAGGAACCCCTACTTCATTTAAAGTTGTGGTCTGTTAGTGGTGTGAGTCTGGATCGTTACCACAACTTTGCATGTGACCTATCATCCAATCCCCATGCTGGAGCAGCCTCGGTAAGCACAGCTCACATATTAACTATTGCTTCAGTGCGACCACTCACGCACGAGTGACTGCCTCAGGGTACAGGACACAGCTGGGGAGCGCCTGTCGGTGCAGACCCCGTGGTGCCCCTGAGGGAGCAGCTCGGGATTAGGGCTTCACCAATTATACTTTTAACAGTTACTCAGTCCGTGCTCCTGCCAAAATTGATGAATCATTGTTCTAGGCAGCTAGAGTGGACTAAGTGTTACAACCGCTGTAGCTCCAACTTGGGTTATGGCCAGAATTTGGGGGCAGACTTACAGCCAAAGTTTTGAGGTACGACATGATGTCTGGCTGCTCGTGCGGTTGTGAACAAAGATTGGAAGGGCAGGAAAGTGGATGCAAGCATGCATAAGCCTCAGTCTGCACCCAGAGGAAAGTGTTGGTGGACATGAGTGTGGTCAGATCACAGCTATCAAAATGACTCCAGCAAAGCTGGAAGAGCAGCTAAGGAAGGAAGGAAGGAAGGAAGGGAAAGAAAGCCAGAATCCAAAAGAAGGAAATTATGCAGAAGAGTGATATTCATGTGACCGATCTCACTAACTTCTACAGCACGTCAAAATCCACCATCTGAGGCCAGTCAAATAGCTTAGTGGATTAAAGCACCTGCAAGGAGGCGCAGGGCTGGGGGTTCAAACCCTGGGCCTACTGTGCTGGCCCTGCCCCCAGGGTGTGCTGAGATGGCGAATGAGACTGGGTATGGTGGGGGGCTGTCTGTAATCCCAGCTCTTGGGAGGCTGTAAACAGGCAGATCACTACGAGTAGCATCTAGTAGTGAGACCCTGAACACCCTGTAGACCCTTCCCTAAAAATACAAAAAAGAAAAAAGAAAAAGAATCCACCACCTCAGCCATTTTGAAAAGTAAAGGTTTGTACAAGGATGCTGGTGTTGCTAAAGGTGTTATCAAATTAGTCAGTCACGCTCAGCTGTGGAAGGTGAGGCAGAAAGGCTGTGAGTGTAGACAAATGAAAGGCAAATGGCAAGTTATAAATGCAGATCTTATAAAGGACAGTCCATCAACAAGGGTAACGGTGAAGCAGCTGATGCTAGCAAGGGGTGGTTTCATAATTTTAAAGCCAGAACTGGGCATGTACTAGGCATGGTACAGCAGCTCGTGCTGATACAAGGGATGCTGGAAATTACATGCATCACTATAAGCAATAGCACAGAAACAGCTTCCCTGTCATCAAGTTTCCAGCTGTGACGAAACTGGATTTCTGGAAGACAATGCCCGGCAAACATACCTTACTCGGGGAGAGAAGAAAATACCATGCCCTGGCCCGTGAGGACAGGCTGAGCTGACTGCTACGTGTCAGTGTGAGTGGTGACCTCAAAAGAAAGCTTCTCTTGGTTTATTACTCCGAGACCCCTGGAGTGCTCAGAACACACAGAGTCATGAAGAATGATCTAGGGTCATGTGGAGATCCACGGCAAAAGCCGGGTGACAAGAGTACTCTTTCTGGAGTGGCTTAGGGAGGCTTTCCGTGCTGCTGCTAAGCAGCATGTAGAAGACAAAGGCTTCCCATTCAAGCTTCTCGTCCCTGTGAACCGTGCTTCTGGTCACCCATGGCATTTGGGAGAACTGGTTGACGAATCCCCAGGGCTCTCCGTCGAGTTCCTCCCACCTAGTACTACTCCTGTCCTGCAGCCCTTGGTCCAGCAGGCCATGGCCCCTGTGGGCCTTTGACCTACACTCTCAACTCATTCACAAGGTCTGGTTGTAACTCAAGAGTACTTTTCCCATAAAAAGTAATGGAAATGCCCAGAATGCATTCTGAACCTCTCAAAGCACTCCTTCACTAAACTATTCATAATAAAAGGGTTGTATAATGTGTGTAACTTACCTGAAGCACCAATAATCCTCCTAGAGTGTTCATCAAAATGTTGTAAGATGCTTCCAGTTTACTAGAAACAATCATTTCAGCATGTACTCACCATTCATATTGACTTAAGGAAGGGAGGATAAAATGGAAGGTGGTGACTGCTTGAAAATAGAGGCCTCTTCTATGACAGTGCCAGGAATCCAGCTCCCTGGTGTCCTTTCACTCCTCAGGACAGTCTGTAGCCCACCAGCCCCTGCTGCTGACTCACTGGGTTTCAACCTTTTCAGAACCAAAACCTGGTCTCAGGCTGTTTCTTTCTTTAACACTGTTCTGTGGTGTGACATGACACTGTCATTGAGCAAGTGAATGCAGAGACCGGCTTTTCTTTCCTCTGTTGGGGTTGGTCTTCTCTAGAAGCGCTGGTTGGTCTGTCCATCTTTTCAGCATTTCCTTTATTTCAGAGCTCTGCAGCACTGACTGTCAGTCCTCCCCCTCCTCCCAGCAAAGCTCCTCGCTGCCCATCTTGTTGCCAGAGTCGCTGAGCTCCTCCTCAGGCAGCTCTTCCAAGCGTGCCTCCTCCAGCTCCTCAGTGTCCTCACTGTCCACCTGCAGGCCTGTGGACTCCGCTATACTGGCGGCGTCATCAACCACAAGGTCAACTGAAGGCTCGGGCTCCGCTACTCAGCCTTCAAAGTCCCTCCCTGTGTCACTCCCTTCTGGGCCACCTTTTCTTCCAGGTGGATCTCAGTGTCCTTAGGGAAACACTAGCCCAGTACTTAACCCCACACAGGAAAGAGTGCTGGAGTGTTCCTTCCGGAGCTCTTGAAGGCTTAAATCTGTATCTGTGACCGTCTCTGAGCACCGCAGGAATGGCTTCTCAGTGCATAGCTCCTTAAAATCACTGACTTGTCTTTATTTTGCAGTATTTTTTCAACAGAGCATTTGGAAGTGGTAGCTAACAGAGTCTGCACCATTGTATGCGGCGGTTTTACGTCAGCCCCTCGGACAGTGCACACACAACTTTAGTCCCTCTGCACACCCTCATCCCGCCTCGAAGATGTCCTACCAGGCATGAAAGGAAGCGGTTGACTCTGAGGGCATGCTCCCTCCACCGAGGCACTTTCCATTCGACATTCATGGATCTCAATTGCCTGGCTGTCTGGGCACCTTCCTCCCATCAGGTCAGAATTCTGCATTTCACGGTGCACTTTCTGTTCAGCCAACAGTCTTTTCCACTTTGCTCAGGCACAAAGCCCAGCCCACGCATCCCAGCCCCACGATGCACTCACGTGGTCGGGAGCCTGATGCTAACCTTTCTTCTTCGCTGTCGCTGGAGAATTCTGCTGCCTCAACACTGCTCTTTGACCTCTCCTCTCTGTCTGATGTAATGGTCCTCCTAGAGAATCCCCAGCTTCTTTTTGCTAGTAAATACCTGGCTTTGCACGTCTAAAGCCAGGGTTTTCTTCCAGGATGGTCATGCAGCAAGAGCTAGACCTCCGTGATCGCTGGCACCCCGTTCTTTTCTCTGGCTGCACGGAACTCACAGCCCAGCTCTGACACCCCTAAGAAAACTGGTGCTGGAAGCACACGCTGTCCTGCACAGCCCAAGGGGCCAAAGTGCCGGCCCAGCACGGTGCCGTGAAGGCCAGCTGACTTCAGATGCGGGAGCGAAGGCAGAGCTTCCGGTGGACTCTCCTCTGGGAGACACAGGCAGACCTTCTCTGTGACCTTTTTGGTTTTGCTTTCAGGTTTACTCCTCTCAGACAGCACCACTGTCACACCCTTGGCACTAACTTTTCACAGAGAGCAGCACACTAAAAGGGGCACTTGTCACATGTCTGTGACTTCATGTGGATTTTCAGAGGCAGAGATTACAAACTGTCAGGAGTTGGATCCCAGCTCTGACTCCTCACTTCCCAGGGTCACAAGGATAATGGGCCTGAATGCTCAGGCATCTGCGAGCCATGCAAGGTCACTCAAGGGCAGTCACCCACAAGGGGAAGTCGTGTCTCCCGTGTTGGTGAGGACACTGACTGGACAGCAAGCTCGTTCGATGGCAGCATACACAGCGTGGAAAAGCGTGGAGAGCTCTTTAAGAAGATCTGTTCCAGCATCTTTATCTAAAGATAATGCAGTGAAGTCCACAGAATTTATGGCACATGCCCACCATTATAGGACCAGTTAACTGCTATGTTCCATAAATGTCATAAATATGTGCTTGGAGCAAGCGCCCTGTTCCCCACAGAGGGAATGCGTACAAAGCCAGGTTACAGTCTTCAGAGAATAAAATAAAGGGGCAGAGGTGAACACTAAGAGTGTAGCTAGAGAAGGGAGGCGATGGTGTCACTGACTTGTGCTCCGTGGTCTTCTTGCTTTTTTTACAAACAGGAACTTAGAAGAAACTACTGTGCATTTCCAACAGTGCCCAGGCAAGCAGGCTCTCTGTGTGAGTTGTTTGGTTGCTTAGGGGTTTTTTGTTTGTTTGTTTTGTTTTTTCAAAATGTAATAAGGTTATGGGTGATTTGATAGCTGCAGAAGTTCCTGAGAAATGGTAAGGGAGCTGGCTGTGGAACTGAGGACAAAATTTTTAATTTTTCTACTGAGAAGACAATGAAGTAAGGTAAAATAAGAAAAATTTATTAGGATGCAGCAGTGGAGTTATTCAAATTAAAAGGAAGAAAGGTCTGTTTTGGCTCAGAGTTTCAAGGTGCCAGGCTGTTTGGTGGCCCCCTGCAGTTGGCCTGGAACAAAGCCCTATAAGGTGGCAAGAAAGGGTGGTGGACTGAGAGGCCCACTTAGTGCATGAAGCAAAAGCAGGGCAGAATGTTCTGGGGGGCCTGCAGCTCCCACACAGCGGTTTCCCAAGAGCTCGGCCGACGTTCTCACAGACAGGCCGGAACAGACTGAGAGGCAGCAGGCCGCAGATGCTCCACGGCTTCAGGGTGCCATCCTTCGCCGCACCAGCCCTGTGGCACTCAGCAGCAATGTTTGTACTCTTTGGGGTTGGGCCACGGGGGGCAGAAGCAGCCAGCTAAGGGCCAAGTTGGGCAGCACTCGCCTCTGAGGGGTCCTGCTGAACACCTATGTCATTCTTTCTGCTATAACTAAATCAATCATACAACCAAGTGTCTTTTCATTCAGAATCCATACAATTATTTTTGTCTTATGAAGCATTTAACGAATACTTTCTGTATGATTTTTGTTGTTGTTGCTGCTGTAACATGGAGGCGAAGAGCACTCAGATGGCCAGTCCTCCTATTAAGAAAAACTACGCACCATGGAAAAACACCATGAAACCGCCTCTGGACTATGGGGGCCACCTGTCTTGCGGACCTCACTGGACAGGGCTCAGGAAGGGATGAAGGAAGGAAATGAGCACAGCTCGGGGCCAGTGCCTACCAGGGGGTGCCCGGCAGGAGGCAGGCGAGGCCAAGCAGAGTGCACAGCCTCTGATGCGCAGGAGGAGGTGGGTTGCTGCGTGGACCGTGTGCTGAGGGACTCCGGGTTGAGAAACGTCCCAAGGTGCACAGGCAGAGTGCATGGCACCGACAATGAGTGCCACAGCTTTAGAAATACACTTTCTGCTCTGAGTATGCAATACCACAGAAGACGAGGAAACAGTGACAAATATAAGACAGAAGAGGACAAAGCTAAAGCAGATACCACAGATGACGGCAACAGCCACACAGGGCTGTCAGTGTGGAGGAGACGCAGACCAGAGAATGTGTCGGTTACAAAGCTACACACAGAAGGAAGAAAATGCTGGCATGCAAAACCTATGAAACCAAATGCAAACATAGTAGAAATGGAAAAAAAAAAGTAGCTGCAATTATAAAGAAATTCATCAATTTCAAAGCAGCCCAGACACAACAGAAATGATAACTAGTACACTTGAAAATATGTCCACAAAACATTGGTCAATAAGCAGCTCAATACATTAAAAAACTGAGGAAAAGAACAGGAGGAAGAGTTAGAAGTCAGACACACACACACTTCATTGAAATTCTAGGAAGGAGAGACGAGAGGGGCTGAGTCGCATTTTTGCTAACATTCCAGGATTGAAAAAATTCATAAAATCAAATATTCAGGCAGCGCTTTCTACAGCTGGCTGGAAAATGCACACTTAGCTAATAATATAGCAACTGCAGAAAAGTAAGAGGAAGAAAACATTCAAGCACATAGACAGGGAGGGAAAGCCTACCTCCAACAGTATGACACACCAGCAGCTGTGTTTTGATAGATGAAAATGAGAAGGAAACAGAGTGCTGTCAGTCAGCTTCTGGGGAGGATCCACCTAGCTGGAATGCAAGTGGCCCGTCCTTCAGGGAAGAGGTGGAAGTGAGCGCCACACGGGGAACAGAGAGGAACCGCTGCCCCTGACCCGCAACTGAAAAAGTTCACATAGCTTCCTTCTGGCAAGAGTAAAAGTATTGCAGGAGAAGCTGGCGATCTAGAGAGAACAAATAAAATGGGGAGAATGAGCGGGTGAGTGTGAGTCACAACTAAATGAAATGAATGGACTCCTGAGGGCCCCGGGCCCCACTTAGGCATACAGTGCCCACGTAGAGAGACCTCAGGCACCAAGGAAGTGCTTGCAGAAGAATCGCACAGAGCATGTACCAGGGGCCCTCGTGGGCAGTAAGAATCGATCAAAAGCGCACGCCCACGCAGGATAGGCGATTCGGCGCAGGCATGCCAAGAGCTGCTCTGCGCCTGAAAACACTCGGTGGCATGCGCTGCAAGGGCATGCACATGGAAACGGCGGGGAGTCCTGTGGCCCCCAGTGGAGCCAGCGTGAAGAGGACCGAGCTCAGCACTGCGGTTTCTCTGAGCTTCTCTGGAAACTTAAGAGTTACACAGACGTTTGGTCAATTCATAAAGGTATCAGTAGAGTAGCACAAAATATAGATGGAAAAATACTGCAGACAATCAGGCTATTCCAAGCTAAAGTATTTGTCAAAGTGAATATATATGCTGTGGATTTGATTCCTTCATGAGAGTTAATGCCTGTGGGAAGCAAATTGCCAATTATTACATAGCATCAGAAGCAGTTCTAAGGGCTGGGGATTTGGCGCAGCAGCAGCTGAACACTGGCCTACCAATCTGGAAGCCCTGGGTTCGGTCCTCAGCACCAAAAACAAAAGTAGTTGTAAATGTGAAGTGTGATCCCAAAATACCGTGAGTATGCAACATTTTTTAAAAATGCAAATAGGAAGCACCTTGCTATTATAATCTCCTTCAACATATTCGCCCAGATTTGTACAAGCCTACTCCCTCACTTGGGCCACTTTCCGAAGCAGTTCTGTGAGGCCTCTTTCCTGAGCGTCTTTGCACGGTGTGATCAGAGGCACAGCGCTCGCGCTTGCAGCGCCTTCCCCGGAAAAGGCTGTGGGTGAAGCTGCGGTGCGGCTTCTGGCTCGGCGCCTTTGCCGGGGGTGGTGCTCCGAGATTTCTGGCTCTTTCTCAAAGTCAACACTTTCATGACTGGTAAATGCTCTGAACTCATTGCAGACACAGAGGCAGCTACTACAGTGCCACAAGGGACTCTCAAGAAGGAGGCCTTGGAGGTCTGCCAGAAGGCACTCGGGACAGCGGGATCCACATGTGGGATGCGCGTGAGTGTCAGAAGGAGGCCTAATGTCAGGGAGCCAGTTACTGTAATGGATGCGTAGAACACAAGCGTTCACCATATTTTGTGACCACACCTGGCTATGGGTCAATCTCAAAGCAATTCTGTCGTGCAAGGTAAGCCATGGGAAAGTGGCACACAAGGGACACCTTCATGCGCCTAGAACTACAGAAGGAGCCGTTGTGACAGAGCGGATCCCTCGCTGCCAGGGGCCAGGCGTCTGGCCACCATGAAGCCAGCTCTGATGGGCAAGAAGAGCTGCTGGGGAGAGCTGTGTGAGCTTTGTGTGGATGGATGCTCAGCACACAGCCACACTGGGCTTTGCTCTCCTCCTGTGCTACTCATATCTCACCCTACTTATGTCTTAAACCTGCCTACCAAGGCAAACCAAAGGGACCAGATGCTGCCACTTAATGACAGAACACCCAGCATAAATAATGACACTATTTCAAATTAAAAATGTTCAAGAAAAAATATTGTTTATGATAAATACAAATATATAAATATAAATATATATAACATAAGGGTACAGAAAGAATGTCAAGGAGTGAAATTGTATAATTCATAGTCACAATTAATTTTTCTCTAGAAATAGTTCAAATAAAGAGGGAAGAAAGAAATAATAAAAAGGAGAACAGATATTCCTTATGAAATTATTTATATTAATTCTATATTTTTTTCTTTTTTATTTTTTTTTGAGGAACCAGGGATTAAACTCAGGCCCTTGCGCTTGCCAGGGAAGTGCTTACTCTACTGAGCCATCTCCCTGGCCCTATATATATTAATTCTAGAAGAGGAGAGTTGATATAGCATTTTAAAGCCAAAATATATTTGACAATACATGAGGAGAATATAATGTAAGTTTGCAATTATGTAGAAACAAGATGTAATAAAAGTCTATACTATCCACATTAATGATTCATTTTGGAAAGAACAAAATTTTTTTCTGGCTCTGGTAACCTACAAAAAACATTATTCTCAATGGTGAAATATTGAAATGAAAATATGAAGGCCTACCACTTTGATTTTCATACGTGATTATACAAAACAGCTTAATCAACACAGAGAAAAAAGGAAATTAAAAGCTATAACGATTAGTAAATAATAAATAAACTATGGGTTCTGTATATAAATTATTGTGGCCATAGATAGCTGAAATGGTGGGTGGCCTTGCAACCAAGTGAACACTGATCCAGGGCTCACTGGGCATAAAGCCAGCCATTCTCGTCCTCCCTCCCTCCCCCATCTCTCCCTTCCCTCTCTGTCTTGTCAGAGCAGAAGACAGCTGTCCCCCAGACTTACAAGGATTGCAGGAGAACTGGCCAAAACCTTGGTACTGGGTTTCACCTTCTGCAGAACTGGGCGAGCAGACGCCCGCTGACCAAGGCCCTGGCAGATGTTCTATGATAGCACACGGAAGGGAATCCAGGCAAGACGCCCACGAAAAGAAGGTGAATCTGGAGAACATTCGTTAATTTATTTAAACAGCAATACTTTTAATACTTGCTTCTATTAAAACCTACACAGATATGTAAGGTATAAAATAGAAAATTACCACACAGCATTAACAAAAATGAAATAAAATGCAAATTGAGAAATAGCCAAGTTTTGATTTTTCATTCTAATAAAGATGTTTGATTTTTTTTCAAGGATACTTTGGTAAAATCAATTCAAATTTTAATATCAATTCAAATGAAAATTCAAATGCAATCAATTCAAACAAAACAGAAAAAAAAATCAATGTTTTTTGAAACTCTTAGGGCTTTCTAAAAATTGACTTTTCAAAGGTCCTAAATAGCCCGATCATTCTTGAGGAACTTGAAGTATTAGAGGTCACCACAAGTTTGAAGTTGGATGAGTTTTGTCTTTATCATAGCACGTTACTTAGAGCTGTATTATTTGACTGGCACAGTGTTGTCAAGGTTGGAAAAATAAACAATGGGAACAGACAAGGCAGTGAAAAACAGGACTTACACACATGGGCACTGGATTTACAATAACCTAGTAACAAAGATTTGTATCAAACTTTTCATCATGAATAGAATTACACAGAAGGTCTTCAGAAATAGAGAAAATACTAAGCACTGCTAGCTGTCAATTCCACTGGCCATAAGAAGGCAAAGAAATCATAAACCAGATTAAAATTAAAACCAAGACATTTGCTTTTCAAGAACAGAATACACTTGCAGCCTGGGAAGCCCACTTGCAGTGAGAAGCCCTCGTCCCTGCATATGCAAGGCTACTGGATTTGGGGTCTGGGGGATGCGGCAGGAGGGGCCTGTCCTGAGCCGCTCTTCACAGCCTTGCTGCGTGGGCCATACAAAAGAAAGGAATTCAGCTGGGCAGAGCCCCTGCCATGCTCCGCCCTGCGCACAGTTGGCTTTGGGGCTGCCCCCGAGCAGCAAGTCTTTTGAAGCTGAAAGTCCGCAGAAGCCCCGGAACTAGAAACTGGTACCTTCCTTACTGAGACGAGCCCGGAATTCCTCCAGCGCAGCCTTCATTTCCAGGTGGAATTCTGGGGTCGCTCGCCCTCAACAGCCTACAGGGGCCAGACAGGGTCCCTGAGCCTCACTCAGAAGCTCGGCTCCTGCCCGAGCACGCTGCAGGCTCTCTAGTTTGTTTTCCCACATGCGTCAAAGCACCCTTCCATCTATAGAAAGCACGCTAGTCTCCAGAACACGAGGCACGCCACCCAGAACAGACGTAGCCATGTGCCTAAACAGCTCACGGAGTGAAAGATGCCTGAAGTCAGACCCAGTGTGTCTCCGAGAGTAACAGAACTGAAATGGAAAGCAGCGCAGGAAAGCCTCGGTCAGATATTTGAATAACACACTTCTAAAGAAACTACGAGGGCTGGCGAGATGGCTCAGTGGTCTAAAGCACCTACTTGGAACAAGCTTGGCGAAGTA
>NDGM010800862.1:0-11262 GCA_002564305.1 Octomys mimax
GCAAATCTGCTTTGAATGAGGGGAGCAGAAGGAGAAAGGAGAGGAGAGGGGGGAGGATGATTAACTTCATCACCCTCACTTGAATTTCAGCCCAGCAGGGCTGGGATTTGGGCTAATTTTGTCACCACCCATAGCAGATGCCCTGAAATGAGCACATGGCATCGGTTGGCCCCCTGAGGTTGATCCAAGGATAGTGTGCACTCGACTCTGTATCCATGCGATAGGCACAGGATAATTCCTTCTCTGAGGGCTGGGCAGGGCCCAACCACAGTGTGCGCCCCTCTGTTCCCCAGAAAACATCTTTGGCTCCAGCCTGAGCACCCATGGGCTCCGCAGGCGGCGGACACCAGCCTCCCAGCGGGTGTCTGTGACTGCTGGCTTCCCAGCCCTGGAGGAGGCCGACTCCGAGGAGAGGGAGGCGTTCCTTGCCCTTCTGGGACAGCTGGGAACTGGTTCCTCGCTTCCTGAGTAAGGCCAAGCTATGGGGACCTGGGGGGTGGCTGCCAGCCAGGGGGCAACGCAGGACAGAGCAAGCTGCAATCATGTTTGGAGCTCAGGTATGGGGACTCTCCGGGCTCAGAGAGGTGCCCCAGAGCCACAGGAGTCTTTGAGAGGGGTCTATCCCCACGGGGCAGGATCCTCACCCAGGCTCAGGGAGGGCAGATCTGGGCACAGGACTGGTGGAGCAGGAGCCTCTTGGCAGTGTGGCCTGGCACAGCCTGGGCACCCATCTTCATGACTTTAATTAAATCTATATAAAAGCAGGATGTATCAAGTACCAACCACGCGCCAGCCCCCAGCTCATGCTTTTGCTGAGCAAGGCTCCTATCCCCAATGCCCTTGCCAGGAAGGTATCAGCCTCCCCAGTTCAAAGGGCAGCCCAGGGAGGAGGACAGGGGCCTGGCCAACACCCACACAGCTCATGTGGGGAAGAGGGGCACAGAGAAGCCCCAGGCTGTCCACCTCGCACCCCACCATGAGTCACTGCAGCAGGGAGAAGAGCTCGGGTATCAGGAATGGAGAAAAAGCCTGGGGAGGGTCCCCTGCTCCACGTCAGTGGAGCTGAGTGACCCATGTGCCCACATCTCCCCATGTTGCCCTTAAAACTGAGGCCCGCACACCCTCCTGTTCTGGCCCTGGCCATCTCATCTCTGGGGCTTTCCTTCCCAGAGAGACGGAAATCTGGCAACTGTGGAGGAAACTGAGGCAGGAGGAGCCCCAGCTGGTGGACAACTTGGAGGGTTTTCTGGCCAAGATGAGTAGCCGCCTGCAGGAAGCCCGGGCCGACAAGGAGACCCTGGAGCAGACTCTGAGGAAGTGAGTCGGAGGCCACGGTGACCCCCGAGGGGTCAGTACCTGTGGGGTGAACCCGGCCTGACCTCCCACGCCTAGTGTGGCCGGAGTTGGTGGAGGAGAGAGGGCAGAGTGGGTCCTCCGGCTCCTTCTGATCCCCTGTGTCACACAGAGTGTGGGTGGGGAGGCACAGCCCTGCCCAGGGTCTGAGTTACAAGGATGGCAGCAGGGCGAGAACAGTGCTCAGATGGGCCCCCAAGCCAGCACCGGGGGGCCACCGGTGCTCTCCCTGTCCCTTGCAGGTGTGACTCCGACCACCACCGTGAGGTGCAGCAGCTGTATGAGGAGATGGAGCAGCAGATCCACCGGGAGAAGCGGCAGCTGCAGGCCCAGGTGGGCACAGGGTGCTGGGTCCTCGGGCTCCCCAGCGCCATGCGGGGCGGGGAGCAGGGCCAGGTCTCACTCTCCCCAAGGGCAGCTTCTGCTTGCCGGCTATGCCCTCCTTGCTGTGACAACGTAGGTACAGGCAGAGGACCCCAAGAGCCCTCCTGCTGGAACGCCTGCCCCTGCTGCACCCCAGGCAAGAGTGGATGTGTTGTGGGGAGGTGCCTGGCTCCTGTGCTCAACAGTGGCCTTGTCCTCAGAGTGACTCCCGGGACCTGGCCCTTAGTGCCCAGATGCAGGAGACCCTGGAGGCCAAGGAGCTCGAGGTGCAGCAACTGGCACAGGGCCAGAGCGAGGTGAGTGGCCCCTCGCACCAGCCGCAGCTCTGTCTCTGGACCCCACCCAGCCCTGAGGCATCCTGATGAGAACAGCAACAAGGCAGTGCTTGGGGACCTGTCCTGGCCTCGATTTCTCCATCTGGAAAATGGGGGTGACCCATCCATGGTGTCTCCCAGGCTCCACGTGTCCAATGAGGTCATAAGTAGGAAGGCACAGGACAAACGAGACTTAGGCGGTCACTGTCCACACTCCTCTCCATCGTCAGCCAAGCGACCTCTTGGAACTTCTCTGTCCCTGGAAGTGTGAATCCCCCCTCTCTTCACCCTACAACTCCTAACCAAGCACTTACCATGTGCCGGGCTTTGTGGGAGGCCCTGAGGGATACAGCCCTCCCCCAAAGAGCTGCCACCAATCAGGGGACAGTGGATGATAAGGCCACAAGGGCCACAGGGCTAAAGATGGTAATCTTGGGCAGGAGGGGTGCATGGGTGAGGACTTGAAACGAGGGGTGAGGGAGTCGCACGGCCTCACTGAGACTACGATGTGGCACGAAGACCTGAGAGGATAGGTGTCCAGAAGCACTTTGGGCCAGCGGGAGCGGCTTGTGCAAAGGCCCTGGGGTGGTACTGTGCAGCCAGGGTTCATAGAACACAAGCAGACCCGAGGGACGATGTCCCCTTCTAACCCAGAGCCCAGCAGAGCAGGCCAGGGTGCTGGGGCGGGGGGAGCCACAATCGCCCCTTTCTTCCCTTGAACAGCTGGAGGCCCAGCTCCACAGCCTCAGTGACACCCACCAAGAGGCTACGTCGGAGAACCTGCAGCTCAGAGAAGCCAGGCGAGACCTGGCCGGGCAGCTGGAGGAGGTGCGGGGGCAGCTGCAGGTGACCAGGGGACACCTGGATGCCACCCGGGGCCTAGTGTCTTGGCAAGTGGAGGAGGATGCCAGGCAAGTGCTGCCGCCTCCGCACTGCACACAGAGCTCCCTCCTTGACCCTCACGCCCTGCTTGCTTCTCAGAGGGGGAGGCTGAGGCACAGAAGAGGGTGAGGCCTGTGCCCAAGACCACGCGCACGTGCACACACACGTCCAGAAGCACTGTGTGGGTTCAGGAGGACATCTGAGCTGGCACTGAGGCCTTGCGGGGGGGGTGGGTGACTACTTCTTGCCCCTCCCCCAGTTCACTTCCCATTACCTCCCCAGGGTTCCTGGACCAAACGAAAAGGTCCCAGCCACTCAGGCGGAGACCCCTGAGGAGGGCCCCCTGCCCGGACTATTTGGGGACAATGATGACTGGGACCAGCTCCTAAGTGGCTTCAGCAGCTCCCCACCCCGAGTGCCACAGCTGGCCTGGAGCCCGCCCTCCTCACCCCAGGCTACCCCAGGAGCCCCAACGCCCCGCGTGGTCAGGCAGATCTCCATCTCGGAGCTGCACACATTGCCAGATCCCAATGGGGCCCCTAGAAGCCCGCCAGAGTTGCACCCCAGCACCCAGGACGGGAAGGGAGGAGATCTCCTGGGGACCCCAGTGGAGGGATCGGGGAGCCTGGTGGCAGCCATGCTCAGGGTCCTCACTCCTGTGGAGGAGGACGCCGGCTCTCAGCCCCCTCCCCAGAATCCCCCTGGGCCCAGGGAGCTGCTCCAGGGTCCTGATGGCCCTGAACCCAGGCACGAAGAGGCCCCACGGGCTGAGGGTGCTGAACCAGGCTTGGCGTCCCCTGGCACTGTGCTCTCCACTCAGGGGCTGGAGCCGGTAGGACAGGCTCCCCAGGAGGGCCTGGGGCTGGGAGAGTCAAGCCTGCGCAGGCAGCAGAGCCTTCCCGGGGGACTCGGGGAAGCTCAGGGCCAGGCCCTTGGGCTGCAGTGGCCATCCACCCACCTACTCCAGAGTCCTGAAGCGGAGCCCCAGGCTGGGGAAGGAAAGGCAATAGGCCGAGGCAGGCAGGACCCCAGTTCCGAGCAGGCAGCCGAGGCTCCAGAACCCACCCAGTCAGCCCCTCTGCCGGCCTTCACCTTCACGGAGCCCCTGCAGGCTCCCTTGGCAGTGGCCCTTGTCTCTGAGCAGCCACTTCCCACGGGGCTCTCTCCCAACACAGGGGCCCAGCAGCACCCCCAGGCCTTTTCCACCCCGGCTGAGCCCAAAACCCCACCTAGACCCCAACCTGACACTGCCCAGGCAGAAAGCGAGACAGGCCCCCCTCCACTCATGGTGGAGAGCTGGCCCTCAGCCCCTGGCATGGACCCCTCCCTGGGGTACTCTGCCACCACCCCCGAGCCTCAGGCCAACCCTGACTACCTCTTCCACGTCATCTTCCTGGGTGACTCCAGTGTGGGCAAGACCACCTTCCTTCACCTGCTGCATCACAATGCCTTCGCCACCGGGCTGGCTGCCACCGTGGGTGAGTGCCCTGCCAGGGAGGGCGTGGGGGACCAGGGTCCCCAGGGAGGCAACAGGTTCTGCTGTGGCCACGGGCCCTGCATAGAGACATTATTTTATAGGGGCGTAATCTTACTATTGCACTAATCGTCCCTAATTACAAGTAATTTGCCCTTTCTGCATTGATCTGATTAGCTTATAATGTGCCACATCAACAAAGCACCCCACAATTTAGGTGCCAGGGCCGGTCTCCGCCCACGTGGCCACGGGCAGGCTGGGGCAGGGCCCCGATGATCGGCTCATGACCAGCCCCGGGCCAGCTTGCATGCTCTGGCAGAAAGCCTCCCTGACGTAGCTTCCCCAGGCCAAGTGGCAGAGCAGGGCTCATTAGGACCCGAGGTTCCTGAGTTCAAACCCTAGCTCTCTAGGGCTGTGAGCTTGAGCAAATTATTTAATCCTTGGTGTGAGAGTTCTGTGGCTCTGATGAATACCTTAGAAGATGAACTTGCAGAGAGCAGAGCTCTCCTCTGGCTCACTGTTCTCCAGGCCTCCCCCCAGGACTGGGGGGCCCCATCGCTGGTGGGCCTGGGGCAAAGCGAGTCAAAGCTGCTCACTGCAAGGAAGGCAAGCAAGAGAAAGGAGGAGATGGGACCCCGCCCCCTCCAGAGCACCCTGACGGCCCCAAGATCTAGCTCTCCCGCCTCAACTTTGCACCACCTCCTGACCACGCTGAGGAGAAAAGAGGGCAGGAGGGCAGATTTTATCCTGCTTCCCTGCTTTGCTGGAATCAGGCTTCTTCCGGGGAGTCCTGTGTGTGGGCAGGTTTGCTGGAGGTGATAGCAGCTGCTGATGGAAAAGTGCACCCCAAGGACCCCAAGCCTCCTTTTTTATTTTATTTTTTATTTATATATTGGATACAGGGTCTCACTCTGCAGTTCAGACTTGTAGTGATCCTCCTGTGTCAGCCTCCCCAGGACTGGAATTGCCGGCATGTGCCACCATGCCTAGTTTTGGTGGCCAGCATGGCATGTCCAGGGTTCTGGGGTCGGCACTACATGTGGTAGCAGGGATTGAACCCAGGTCCTGCCACTTACTAGGCAGGCACTTAGACCGCCGAGCTATCTCCACAGCCTGGATCTTACTTTTATCTCCTTATTCCTGGGGACAAAAAGGACCTAATGGCAGGTTTGGCAGGGCACCCCTGTCATCCCAGTACTCACGAGGCTGAGGCAGGACAGTTGCTGTAAGTTCTAGGACAGCTCAAGTTACATAGCAAGTTCAAGGCCAGCCTGAACTTCCTAGTGAGACCCTGTCTCAAAGCACCACCTCCACCAAAACCAGTCCGGAACCAACGTACAGGAAGGAGCGGGCCTGCGGAGAGTGAGGACAAAGATGGGACTGAAGCAGTGTCACAAAGTAAATGAAGACAGGGCTCCTGGGTGGCCCAAGGAAAAGGCAGTGCTGTGCAGTTGGGGACCCATGGCAGCTGGTCAGGATGTGGCTGGTGACCTAGGAGGGCGTCTTGGAGGAAGTGGGCTCTTGGGCCTGGAGCGGGGGAGCCTAGCAAGCAAGCTGCTTCTCCCTTGGCTGGGGTTGGGGACGCATGTGTATAGGGCAGGCTTGGGCTAGGTATCCTGGGTAGTGACACATGTCCCCTCTGTGTTCTAGGAGTGGATTTTCGAGTCAAAACCCTGCTGGTGGACAACAAGTGCTTTGCGCTGCAGCTGTGGGACACAGCCGGCCAGGAGAGGTGCTGCAGAGGGCCCATGGGTGGAGGGAACCCGGGTGGCAGCCACCGAGGGCCAGTGAGCAGCCACAGCCAGCCCAGGGTCCTAGGCGCAGGAAGGAGGGCAGCTCAAGGCCAAGGATGGAGGACTAGGGATCCAGCGCGGGTGGGGCTCACCCCAACACTGCCCTCAGGGGACAGCTGCCAGGCCACTGGTCCTTCCAAATGCCCTGGCCTTCCATCCAACCGAGTGAGGCTTTTCTAACCAAGGCTCAACAGGGACCTCTTTTCTGCCTGCGTCCATTTCTAAAAACTCTCGCTGTAGATCAGCTCCTCAGGCCTGACGACAACTGTGTGGCCTGTTCCTGGCGGTGACAACCTTTGTGTGGCTTGAGTGCCCACTCGCAGGGGCCATTACCTAAATTCAGGCAGTTAGCGCACTACAGCTGGGAAGTCACAGAAAGGCCTGAGGACCTTCTTTCCGTACCCAGAGGGAAAGAGTCCTAAGCTGGGGAGGGAGGCTCTCTGGCGAGTGCCTGGGTGCCCGTAGGTGCCTTGTGAAACCTAAGCTGTTGGTCAGCTAGCAGAGGCCGAGGCTGAAAAGTCATGTCCTGGGGAGTGGGTGCTGTTCGGGACTCATCACAGAGCTCTCTGGGCAGGTACCACAGCGTGACGCGGCAGCTGCTCCGCAAGGCGGATGGGGTGGTGCTCATGTATGACGTCACCTCTCAGGAGAGCTTTGCGCATGTGCGCTACTGGCTGGACTGTCTGCAGGTAAGCGGTGGCTACTGAGGGCCATCCCAGTTTTTGGAATCAAGAGGGAGCTTGTGTCGTGTCCACTTATCCCAGGATTACACATGACACGACAGTCCTAACAGGGCCACCACCCACGAACATCACATGGATGCGTGAGCTGGGAGTGCTGTAGTATGAAAAACAGCAATCGCACAGTGCAACCGCTAAGCCAGACTAAGCTGCTTGCTTTATCCTGCGAGCAAGCATTTATTTTCTACATACAGCAGCTGTTTGTGATGTTTTCCTGCTAAGCCCAAGGATGACCTAGTGCCACCCTAGGTGGTGACCACGCCTCTGTTCCCAGCCCCCAGTTCCTTTGCCCACACACTTACACAGATCTACTGAACGCTACCGTGGGTGTGAGCGTGACTTGAAGTTGCATTCGCACGAGTTGCTCCCGCCCAGCTTTCTAGTCTAGATTAGGCGGTGCAAAAGCAGGGGACGGAGCTGGCTCTGGGATTTGACAGGCCTAGATTTCAATCCCAGCTGTCCTAGGCTAACTCTGTGACTTTGGACAAGTGACTTAACCTCTCTGAACTTCCAATTTCTGTCCCCCCCCCCCCATAGGGGCGTGCTAAGGCTTAACTGATAGAATTGATTTCAGCTTGGTATCTGGGGCAGAGAGAGCTCTCCGGTCATCAGAACTTTCATTGATTCATTGATTGTGGTGTTAAGAATTGAACCCAGGGTCTTCACACTGAGCTATATCCTCAGCCCTTTTTATTTTGAGACAGGGTCTTGCTGAGTTGCTCGGGCTGAAACTCAAATTTGGGATCCTCCTGTTTCAGCCTCCCCAGTGGCTGGAATGACAGGCGCACTCCGCTCTGCCCAGCCAAGACCTATTATTATTATTATTATTATTATTAATTATTGACACAATTAGGAAATGTGCTAGGGCAACTTGTGTAAAGCAAGGGCAGGAGCCGCCCAGGAAGTCTTCCTGGGGGAGAGGACCCTGAAAGCAGGCCAAATGCACACAGGGGGCAGGGCCTGACTGCGGGTGGGGGAGAGGGTCCAGGTGAGGTGTCACAGCAGGCGGGACACGCGGAGGGGCAGCCCTGGGCGTACCAGCCTCCTCCAGAGGCTCCGGGCCTGTGTTGGGTGCGCAGGACGCAGGGGCGCAGGGCGTGGCCCTCCTCCTCCTCGGAAACAAGACGGACTGCGAGGAGGCACGGCAGGTGCCCACGGAGGCCGGGCGGCAGCTGGCGCAGGTGAGCAGGCGCGGGCCCTCCCCAGACCTTCCCCAACCCTTCCGGGCGGGTGGCGCACCGGCCCTGCCTGCCCTAGCCCTGCCCACAGCTTCGACCCCTCCGCCCAGCAGCCCCGGGCTTCGTGAATCAGCTCCGTGGGGCGAAGGTTTCAGAAACTCCACTTAAAAGTCCCTATCAAATCTTAATTCTATCCCTGGCCTCTAATTAACATCCTCCCTTCTAATTTATTCCGCTTTAAGACTCCAGCGTGTCCTTGGGAAGATGACATCAAAAGCCCCCTGCCAGGCCCAGAGCTAGGCCTGGGTTTCTTTGTAACTGGCACAGAACCACACCCTCCGGGCAGCCCCTGGAGCGCCGGGAAGGGGGAAGGGGGCGCAGTCGCCCTGCCCTGCCCCCGGCTCTGCCTCATTAGCCCCCTAAGTGGTGTTTCTGTCTGAATGGTGATACTTTCTCCAGCAATTTATGCATAGGGAAAAATGAGAAATAATAGTAGGGAAAGGACTATGTAATGGACGCCCGTGTGCGAACAGGTGATTCTTTCGTTATTTATTTATTCTGCAGAACCGGGGATTGAACTCGGGTCCTTGTGCTTGCCAGGCAAGCGCTTATTCTACGGAGCTATCTCCCCAGCCCCTCGTGAGAGTGTTATTTACAGTATTATTTATAAGAACAACCGTTTTTCCAGGCATTCTGGTGCGCGCCTGTGATCCCAGTACTTGGGAGGCTGAGGCAGGAGTATTGCCTTGCGTTCGAGGCCAGCCTGGGCTACAAGGCAAGCCTCTATCACACACACACACACACACACACACACACACACACGACAGTGGTTGTGGCTAAATTATGACAATCCTATGAGAGGCTAGGGTCTGCTCTTGAGAATCGTGTCCCAGGAGGAGATAGAGGTAAGGGAACCAAGACACACTATCTACCATCAAGCTGGAAAAGCAGGCCGAGCCAGACATGGCCGCTAGGTGGGACCCCAGGAAATCTCTGATGTTGGACTGTTGGAGCCATTCGTAAGCTCGCCCTAGGCACACAGTGACATTTAGCTCTTTTCACCTCACCAAAGGGTTTTCTATGAAGCCGGCCATGGTGGTACACACCTGCAATTCCAGTTTGGCAAGGCCTTGGCAGGACTCTCTCTGTGGTCTGTACCTGGTGGTGCAACTGGGCCTGGCGTCATAGTGCCCCAAGGCGTCTGTACCACTCTGTCTGGCCCGCAGGAGCTGGAGGTGTCCTTCGGAGAGTGCAGCGCCATCCTGGGCCACAACATCCTGGAGCCCATGTTGAACCTGGCCCGGTGAGCTGCCCCACCCCCACCCTACCCAGACACCCCCAGTGGAGGAAGTGCCTGCGGAAGCAGCCAAGGAAACACCCTGGCAAAGGACAGGGCTCCCGCTGGGGAGCAGAGAGAGCCCTGCGCCAGCAGGCTCCTGCCTCAGCCTTCCCATCCACACTGCTGTGTCACTCCACAGAGGCCTGTCCCCTCACCTAGCCTGGTGTCTGTCTGTGAAGTGGACCAGGCCTGGGGCGTCCCCCTCCTGCTCCCAACCTTCCACTGGCATCTGTGGATTTAGAATGAAATCCAGCTGGGTGTGGTGGCATGTATCTGTAATCCCAGGATTTAGAAGGCTGAGGCAGGAAGGTCGCTGTGAGTTCAAGACCAGAGCAAGACCCTGGCTCCAAAAAGCCACAAAAAAACCAAAACCAAAACAAAGCAAGAATGAAATCCAGGCGCCTGGAAAGACACTTCATTGTCTCCAGCGGCCCCTCCTTCGCCCCTGTGTGCACCTGTGTGTACATATACAGACACGTGTGCACACACACATCAAACTCTGGTCACTCCTCCCTGACCTCCAACTCAGACCACAGACTTGATCAGCCCTGTGATTAGGTAGGCACTTCTTGTGCCCAGAAGGGTGGGGCTGTGTCCATTGGTACAGCCCCTCACCAGGGCCTGGGATGCAGTAGGTGCTCAGTAAATGAGTGGGGTAAGCACCGGGAGAGGTGCTAACCCGGGAGCTCCCCACACCCACCCACAGGAGGGCAACTAGGAATAACTGACTGCTTGTCCTTCCCTGCCCCTCCCAGCCCAAAGCGCACTCACACACCTGATCCCACGCCCCGCCCGGGGCCATCCTCCCTTTTCCCATCTGCCTCTCACAGTGTGAAGCAGGGGACGTTGTGTCTCTGCCCCACTCAGATTCCCTCGCGTGGCACCTGGCACCCAGCAGTCCTGAAAGAATGGCAGGAGAGAGCTGTGGTGCCAGGAGGACTGACCCTCGGACGCTGTCACGCAGGGCCCTTAAGGTGCAGGAGGACCGCCTAAGGGATTCGCTGGTGGAGGTGGCACCCAGGAAGCCTCGCAAGAGAGCCGGCTGCTGCTCCTGACCCCGCCCCTACCATCCCACCCGGCTTCTGTCCCTCAGCTCCATCCTGGCCTCCTGGCGGCACAGCGGCTGGGACGTGTCTGTGTGGTTGATTTCTGCAAGGACTGGGTCCTTCTTATAAAAACTACTGTTGAACAGGAGGGAGTTGTCTCAGGAGCTTGCTTGGATGCCGACTCCCAGTTCTTGTGATCTGTGGTTCCCAGGAACTCTGCGAGCCCCTGCCTACCCCCTCTTCCATTTCTGATGGCTCCATCACCCCCATCTCTTTACAGCCTACATCTGGGGTCCTGCTTCTGCCCCAGGGCCTCGGTGTGTGGGGTTGATAGATGGGGACCAGAGAGCCAGCTCCTTTGGGGTCTTGGCGAGCCAGCACAGACCTGCAGGAGGAGCACTTGGCCTTCTCTCCTGGAGCCGCCTTCTGGCAGAGCACAGGGGGTGGAGCCATTGGCCCATTCCCCAGTCAGCTACTAGGACCGGAAGACCCAGAGGAGCGCTCAGCAGTCAGGGGCCAGGTCTTCAAATGTAAAGAGGGCTCTGGCCACAAGTTGTTTGACCCTGATTGAGAAAATGAGGGTAGCCAGGGGTGGTGGTGCACACTTACAATCCCAGCACATGGGAGGCTGAGGCAGGGAGAGTGCTGTGAGTTCAAGGCCAGCCTGGGTCACATAGTAACACTGTGTACAATAATGAGAGAGAGAGAGAGACAGAGACAGAGACAGAGACAGAGACAGAGACAGAGACAGAGAGACAG
>NDGM010800902.1:0-13911 GCA_002564305.1 Octomys mimax
TTGCTAAGCTTGTTCTAAGTAGGTGCTTTAGACCACTGAGCCATCTCACCAGCCCCCATAAGTCACTGCATTTAAGTTTTCTTTATTGTGATGACTGAGGGTTTTCTGCCTGATGTGAATGCCTCATGTGTTGCTCTGGTCCTGGCGGTAGGAAGCCTTCTGCCCCTTTTTGCCCCTGTCTCTCTAACTCTAGTCACCCACTCTGTCTCTGTACATTTGCCATGCTCTTTCCCTTAGGCATGATTTCATTTCATTCCCTTCCTCTTTGTTGTCTCTGTGCATTGGAATCTCCCTCTACCATGTCTCTATCCTCGGAGGGAGGTGAGGTGGTGTCCAACAGGGATGAAGGGATGGGAGGAAGATGCCTGTCCTGGAGAGACCCTGGCTCAGACACTCCAGTGCTCAGCTTAATGCACTCCCATTACTGTCTCAAAGTCCTTATTAGTTTGGGACAAAGAGTCATGTATGTTTGCTAGGAGCTCTGTAAATAATGTCATAGCTCCTACCTCTGGTCTCAAAGATTACCGTGCCCTTCCATTTCATGCAGAAGGGCACATATCCACCCAAGGAGGGGAAGATGCCCTTCCTCCATTGGCTTGGACAGAACTTTTAACCAAAGAACTTTACACTAAAACTGAATGATGAACAAACCCCTGGAAGCCCCACCCTTCCCTGTGAGCATTTCTATTGGTCAGGACTTAACCAATGTCTTCAAAGAACCTGGTTGGTCCAATCCAAGAGAGTACTCATTTATGCTTTCCCACTGGTTTCCAGAGACAATGAGTGTCTTCTCATTGGTCTGGGTGGCCTCAATGGACAAACACTGAACTAGAGAATATATAAGACTGAGTGGGGGTCAGGGGTTTGCTCTGAAGCCAAAACTGATCTGCTGTGTTCTCTCCAGGGTGACTCAGGAGGACCGTTGATGTGCAAAGGTACCGTGCAAGGTATCGTGTCCTGGGGAACCTTCCCTTGCGGCCAACCCAACGACCCAGGTGTCTACACTCAAGTCTGCAAGTATAGCAACTGGGTGAAACAGACCATGAGAAGACATTCCTAGTGCGCCACCAGGATTCAACTCATTGCTCCTCAGGAAGCTCACAGAAATAAGGACATCAGTGACCTCTAAATTCTTTATTTTTCTTCAGAGATATATCAAAAGCTCAAAAGAACACAAGTCAAAATAGAGAGGACCTAAAACCAAATCAAGAAAAGAGAAACCTCAGGGCTGTGGAAAGTGCTGGTGAAACCAGCACTCTCAAATCCTGGAGCAGATGGTTTGCTGTCATGAGTGGAGCCTATCATTCACTGCCTTTGATCCAGTGATTCTAATTCTAGGAAGACAGTACTAAAAAACAACAACAAAACAAAACGTACTGAATGTGGAGCAAGAGTTGAATTAATTGCCTCATTCGTTTTAGTAAAAAAGGGAAGAAATACGGAACCTGTTCTAGAGTAAGTGGATTGTTTAAACAATCGGTCAGTTTGTTCAAGGTCACATAGAAGCCATTAGGAGTAAGACGTAGGCAGAACTGTGAGTGCCATATTCATTCATATGATGTTAAATGGAACAAGAACTGCAAAAGGAAAATACGTGTGATCCTGAAAATGATACACTTACAGTAAAATTAGAAAGAATACATACCAAATGCATGTGGTGTTGGCCTCAGATGATTCCTTCATTACACTGATGTTGCCAGAGATATGAGCTTTCATATCTGGAAAAATAAAGGAGGGAAAGCTCTGGGGACCTACGAAGGTCGAGGGAGGAGATCCTTGAGAGATGGGAGGAGGTCAGAAGGAAACTATCTGGTTTTGAGCCTGGAGCTGCCTTGCTGTTCTGTGATGTGTTTCTCTCTGCTCCTGGGTCTCAGTTTTTCTCCTCTGTGAAACAGGATGTAGAAAGAGAACAAAACAGGAGGAGAGAGGAAGTGAGGGAGGAGATGCGCCCTCCTTGTGGAAGTGTGACATTGTTGCTGGGCATCTCGCGGCTGTCAAACAGGAGTGATAAAGGAAGTGCAGTGTGAGGTGGGGGTGGCAGGCAGACAGGGCACTAGGGTCCCAGAGGGTCTACAGAAAGTTGGCAACCAGTGTCCCAGGACCAGAGGAAGACAGTGGCTGGGAGGTAAGGGGATCAGGAGGGGATTTGGAGAGGAAGAAGGAAGAGTCCATTGTGACTCAGAGCCTGGTTACAGTCCTCCCCATCAGAGATCTCTGGGCGGTCACACCACAGACCCTGTTGGCGGAGGGATCCCCTCCAGTGCAGGACCTGTCCTTTCTGCCATAATTCCTGCTTCTCTCTGGGATCCCCTCCCCGCCATATCCGGCAAGTGCTTCTCCTCAGCTGATCTCCCCGAGTCTCTACTGATCCACCCTCTGCCCTCGACACCACAGAGTCTACCGCTGCTGATCCTGGGCACATGGGACACTAAAACACGGGGATCCCAGCCCTCCCCTCAGACACGGTTTCCAGGCCTGGCCTTCCTCCACTGCCCCAGGTCCAGGCCTGATCTCCTCTTTCAGACTCTTATCATCTAGACCCACAGCACCTCCTTTTCCAGACGCCAGAGTCCAGACTCCAATTCCTTTTATCTGTAGGTCTTTTTAAAATTTAAAGAAAAAGGGGTTGGGGAGATAGCTCAGCCGTCTAAGCACCTTCCTGGCAAGAGCAAGAACCCCAGTTCGATCCCTGGTACTGCATGCCATACCAGCCCTAAAATTCCAGGAGCGCGGTGCCAGCCACCGATACTGACATAGTGGCACACCCCTGTCATCTCAGTGCTGGGGAGGCTCAGACAAGACGATCATTGCCAGTCCATGCTGCGTCATGAGACCCTGTACCAAACAAAAAAATAAATAAAAATATTTTTTTAAGAAATTAAAGAATGTCGGGGAACCTTGCCTTGCTTCCCATGAAGCTCTATCAACTTCTCTCTCTCCTGCCAGGATCTCAAATCAATGCATAATCTAAAACTATAAAACATAACAAGACAGACAGATGTGCTGATCCGATTTACAAGCTCATAGTCCTCTTTCTAATGCAAGTTCGAGGTGAGCTGACTTGCAGTGGCCTGAGATATATTCATACTGAAAATTTTAACCACATTTCTCGATTCCACTCTCAGATGTAGCATTTCCGCACTATTTGCTTGCGTGTGCACAGGCGCAGGCGCATGCACTGTGGGCGGGACACCCAGACTCCTCCCACAGGGCTTCTTGCATGCTAAGCATTTTCTACACCACCGAGCTACACCCCAGCTCTGCTGACTTCTCTTGCTCCATCACTTCCGCATTCCTATGTCTTCATTCTGGAAATGGGAGAGAAATCACGTATTTCACAGGCTTACTATGAAGACCAATTAATATGCAGAAAGTGCTGGAACAGTGACACCGAATAAGCCCTCCATGAATATTGGTTCTCATTGTGTATGACTTCCACCATTTTTCTTGTTCACACCGTCATGAAATCCCCTTATTAAACAGTGTTTAAGGACCGGCAAGACAGCTCAGCGGACTAAGCACCTGCTTTGGCAAGTGCAGGGACCAGGGTTCAATCCCTTGTCCCACCTGCCGCGCCATCCCCGCCCCTGGGGCATGCTGAGCTGGCGACCGAGGCCAGATGTGGTGGCACAGGCCTATAATCCCATGACTGGGGAGGCTGAAAACAGCAGGATCACTACGAGTTCGAGTTGTGTAGTGAGAGCCTGTACATACATGAAATAAATCAATCAAATAAGCAGTGTCTATTCTCACGCCATTTGCACAGCAAGTCAACTTGGAGGCAAATGCCTGGCAAGGGAGGGTGTGCACCCTCTGGAGAAGGCACTACCACCAAAGTCTCTGTCCAGTGTCACTGGCAAAGGGGTGGAGTTGGGGGCTTCATCTTCACTCTTAGAAATTCCCCCACTGGGGCTGGAGAGTCTGTTTGGCGGCCTCAGCATCTGCCTGGAGCACAAGGACCAGGTTCAATTCCCGGTACTGCGTGCCATGCCAGCCCTGGAACCAGATGTGGTGGTGTGTGCTTGCAGTCCCAGCACTGGGGAGGCTGAGACAGGAGGATGACAACAAGTCTGTGCTGCATAGCGAGACCCTGTATCAAGTCAAAACAAATAATGAATAAATAAAATTATAAAAATAAATTCCTCTGCCCCCTGTGGCCTATCCCCTTCCCCCTTTGCCTACACAGACAGCTATTGACAATTCCTCCTGGGCCTGCACCAAGAAATGAGCCATATCCCACCCCACACTGGAAACTGAGGTCCAATTCAGACTCCATCACCAACCTCTGAGACTGGGCTAATTGTCACAAGCATGTACATAAGCAAGGCCTCATTAACTGAGGGGAGTTGGCATAGAAGGAGAGAGGGACCACACCGCTCTCCAAAGAAGGACAGAAGCAAGCTTTTCCTGATCTCTTGGGGGTATACTAAAGCTCAGTCAATTTCCATTGGCCAGGGGCACAGTTCCAAAAGATAGTTCCTCTTGTGTAAGATTTGGACCATGGGGAGACTGGGTGTGGTGGCGTGTGTCTGTAATCCCAGCTCTTGGGAGGCTGTTAACAGGTGGATCACTAGTCTGATCTAGCAGTGAGACTCTGAACACCCTGTAGACCCTTCCCTAAAAAAAAAAAGGACTATATAAGATTTGGACCATGGGGTAGTCACAATCAACTTGTCCTTTTTGTAAGACATTTATATTTTAAAAATATATTTTATTTATTGATTTGATACAGGGTCTCTACGGTGGCCGGCACAGTGAGCCTGGGGTTCCAGGGCTAGCATGGATACCAGTGATTGACTCTGGGTCCTTGTGCTTGCCAGGCAGGCACTTAGACTGCCAAGCTATCTCCCCAGCCCCAGCTTGTCCTTGAAACAGTTGAATTTTATTCCTTTTCTTTTTTATGTGTTTAGTGCGGGGTCTACAAGGTCTCACTACACACATCAGACTCATTGTGATCCTCCTGTTTTCAGTCTCCCAAGCCCTCAGATTAGAGGCGCAGGTGCGCCACCATGCCCAGTCTCAATCGCCGTGGCAGTGTGTCCCTGAAGGGGGACCTACAAGGCATGGCAGGGGTTGAACCCCGGTCCCTGTGTCTGCCTAACCAGGCACTTTAATCCACTGAGCTATCTGGCCTACCCTAACAGTTGAATTTTCTTGTAACTGACACCTTCATGCCAGGCAAAACATTTCAGCCTCTTGCATTTAGTCCCAGGCATTGGGTCAAAGAACTTCAGATGCTCATGATGCGATGGCCATTGGAGAAGCACCAGGGTGGAAACAGAAAAGAGCAAAAAAGAGAGAAAAGAAAGCACATAGCAAGCTCCAGTGAGAAACCAACGCATCTGCACGGCAGCTCTGAGCAGAATCTGAGCCAAAGGTTAAGCAGCGAAGGGGACAGGCACAGCGTGAAGACAGAGGTGCAGGCCTTCTCATCCTGTTTTACTCAGCCATTGGGCATCTGCAGGCCCACAGCGGGAAGGGAGGGGCCTCCGCCGAAGAAATCTGCAGTGACTCAGGGGTTGTAGTCAGGGCTTACAAGGGAAAAGATTTAATACAAGATACATAGTTTACAGGGTGATTTTAAAATTCTTTCAACATTTATTTATTTATTTGGTACCTGGGCTCACTATACTATGCATCTCAGACTCATAGTCATCCTCCTATCTCAGCCTTCTGAGCACTAGGATTTCAGGTGTGCGCCACCGTGCCCAGTTCTGGGGCCAGCACGGTATGCAGTACTGGGGATCAAACCTGCGCCCATGCGCTTGCTAGGCAGGTGCTTAGAGGGCTGAGCTATTTCCCCAGCCCCTACAGGATGATTTTATAATATTCACCCAAGGAGTCAAGTGCAGAAGAGTGTGAGAGACCTGTCCACAAGCTAGAGGCCTAAAGCATCCAGCCGAGGGCCTAGATCCCACAGCCAATGTCTTGCGGAAGTGCAACCGAAGACAAAGAGCTTGTGGGAAAGCCTCCCATGAGGCCAAAAGGAAGCCCAGGGCCCACAGCTGCCTCATGCAAGTCTGTTGCAAGGATCTGCCCTGAGAAGGCCCAAAGGTCAGGGGTGGGAGCCAGAAAGTCTGTACCAGCAGGACGAAGGATCTGTGCCAGCAGCTGGTAAGAGATCTTCACTGGAGCCAGGTGTGACCCTCAAGGCAAGGACCAGAACTTCCAAAGGAGAACCACAGCCATCGTCAGCAATGGCGAGGACCTGAATTGCTCCAGAGGTGAGAGCAGCTGAGGTCACTTCAGCAAAGCCCATGACAAGCTTCTCCAGGAGCATCAGCAGCACACCGTCTTCCTCCAATTCTTTCTATGCTGTCGGCAAGAACCCTCAGGGGAGCCTTCCACACCCAGAACCATGCTGATTCGGTTCAGTTGGATGCTACAAGTTGATCCTTAGTTAATCCACCGCACCAGGCGAGCATTACTATGACACACACGTCAGATGTCACCGACAGCACACTAGAGGGGAACAGTGCATCACCCAGCTGTGCAGCCTCCAGACTGGGACACTGGAGTTGACTAAAAGCAAGTGAAGCTAGAGGGCTTAGCCAGGCCTTTCTTGGTAACTAGCTCTCCTTTTATGCGGTATTTTGCCTTTGTGGTTTGAGCAGGGTCTTTGATAGATCTGTTGAAAGAGTCCAAAGGCAGAGAAGCACATACCATCCTACAAAGGCTGGCAATTTCTTGTACCAGGGGCTTCTTTTATCATCCCTGACCTCTGTTCCACCATGGTGGTGGTCCCTGACCCCTCTCATCACTTGCTGGCTGTTTGATATTGAGCAATGAACCTCCTTCCTCTGAACTACAGTTTTCTTATCTGCAAAACAAGAGTGGGAGTAATGAAGTTATTTAGTCACTGGGTCAACATCTCCTGAGGTTCTTCTGGGCCGGATCTGCCAGAGGTCCTCAGAACACGGAGCTGAGTCAGCCCCGGTGCCTGCCCTCAAGAAGCTCCAGGTGCAATGAGGGAGGTTGCACCTGGCTGTCAATCCAGATGGCCTTGGTCCAGGTGACTGCAAGGAGGCATCTGCATGTGAGCCCACATGATGGTGACTAACCCAAGAGCAGCAGGTGGGGGCCGGTAGTGTTCTGGGAAGGCTTCCTGTAGGAGGCTATGTCGAGGCAAAGACTGGAAGGATGAGGGCTGACTGTCCAGAAAAGGGAGAGAGAGCATTCCCCCCGGAAGAAATAGCATGAGGGAAGCACCCAAGACCAGAGGCATGGCATTGCCTGGCACTGTGCAAGGATGCAGTGTGGGCTAGAGGCTGGAGGTGGGCATCCGGCTGGAAGGGCAACCACCTCTCACTCGTGGTCCTCCATGGCTGTGACTGTGTAAGTGGAAAAGACTCACCAGGTTCTGAGCATGGCAAGAGATAAAGCCAAGGAGCTCTGGCCCCTTTTCCTTACTATAATTTCATGTTGAAATCATAATAGCTTGAATAGCCTGAGTTAAACGAAATCTCGAACTCTTTTTTTTTTTTTTTTTTTTTGGAAGAACTAGAGATTAAGCTCAGGTCCTCTGCCCTGAGCTACATTCTATTCCCAGTATGCACATATGTATGTATGTATGTATGTATGTATTTATTTATAAGCAGCGTCTCACTGAGTAACTAAATCGCCCAGGCTGGGCTCAGACTTATAAACTTGCAATCCTCCCACCTCACCCTCCCAGAGAGCAAGGACTCTTACAGACATAAGTCACCATGTTCAGCTTCTTCCTGTTGCTTTCCACCTTTTCTCTGAAATATATCTGTCATGGACAAGTACAAGTTGCACGCACTTACAGTGCACAGCGTGAGGCTGCTTTAATAAAGATATCTACATGTTGGGGCATGTCTACATCGAGCCATGTATGTGTGTATGTATTTAGTAGTAGCAGGGATTGAACTCAGAACCTTGTGTTTGCCAGGCAAGCACTTACTTTACTGAGCTATTTAACATATGCATTGCCCCTACATACTTCTTCTTCCTGATCAGAAGACTTGACATCTTTTTGTAATTCTTTTTCCTTTTCTGTTATTGAGGATATAGCAGTCAGGGCCATGTGAATACCAGGTGACAGCTCTGCCACTAAGCCACTTGCCCAGCCTCTCAGGAAAGAAGCAAAAATCCTCGGGATTGCTAGAAACTGCAAATGCCAGAGGTGCTGGTCTTGAGTTTCTCTTGGCTGCTGCTTCTCTGGGTGCTGAGGGTCCTCTGATACCAGGATGAGGGCTGGGTCTCTGCCCCTAGGGCTGGAAGAAGCAGGGGTCAGGTCAGGGTCAGGGAGGTGCAGGAGAGCCCTTGGGTGCCACCGAGGCATATGGAAGATGAGGGGTACCCAGTGGTAGCCTGATAGGAGAAGAGCAGATCTGAACTGGGGCCAGGAACATGGGTCCAGAGAAGAGGGGACCCTAGAGATAAGAGAGCCAATGAGTGAGGATTGGGGCCAAAGCAGGCCTGCAGGCTTCAGCTCTACAGCCAGGAGGAAGGTGGGTTACAAAGGAGAAGTGTATGCAATGGGGACCAACCAAGAAGGACCCATCCGGAGGCTCATGGGGCTGAGCAACTAAGGTGACAATTAGATTTGATGCAAGGACAAAAAAGGTTACCTGAGGTGCCAAGCCCACGCAGGGGCTGAGGCAGAGATTATTCATATCCATTGTCCTTGTTACCCAACCATTTCCCCATAAGCCCCTATCTTGCTTCTCCTCCACCCTGACATCAGGACAACCCCCCCTCCACCCGCCACGCCTTCACCCCACATTCCACCCTGACCACTACCTGCTTCCCCCAACCCTGCCTGCCGGGTGTTCTCACACCTTCTCCTCTTGACCAACACCCATTTCCGCTCCCTAGGTGCAAGTTCACAGGCATCTCTGCAAATCCTGCAGCCCCACTTAGCATCTCCCTCTGGGTCCCCTCCCAGCCCCCTGTGTCCCTGCCGCTCTTCTGCACATCTCTTTCTGAGTGCATGGAGCCCCGTGGTGTGTCCTCTGCACACTACTAGCTTCTCCTTGGCTCCTGTACCACCCTTTCTCATGCCAGGAACCCCGCTCCAGTCTGCAAACACACAACACAATGAATGTTCAGATAACATTATGGCGGTAAAAGACACTACTGTGAATCCCCCTCAAAACATTCATCTCCTCGCTTCCCACATACTTATCCCACCACTCCTGCCACTTTCTGAAGCAGTTCTGGAAGTCCTCCTTCCTGAGTATGTTTTATTTTTAATCAGGTGTGATCAAAAATACAGTGAATGCTGCTGCCTAGTGCCGTTCAACAGAAATGCAGGCTTGTAGACACTTTGCAATGGCTCTCTGTCTACTGTGTTGGCTCATGGAAAAGGGTTTCCAGAACTGCCCCAGAAAGTGGCAAGAATGATGGGAGGATTGTGTGTCAAACGAGGGGGGATTCAATCTCACTCATGGCAATGCATCTGTTATGGTAATAAGTTTTAAAACTTTAAACATTTGCCTTATGTTTCCATGATATCTGTCTCCCTGGGAAAGCTATAGGAAACTCAGGGAAAGGTGATTAGAAAGAACCAGAGAGGGGCCGGGAACATAGCTCAGTGGCATAAGCACCTGCCTGGCAAGGGCAAGGTCCCGAGTTCAGTCCTTGGTACCCACCTTCCAAAAAAAGGTTTCACTTAGAAAGAACCAGGGAATCAAGGAAAGAAGGAATGTGATACAGAGACAGAGAGTGAGACAGAGAGAGACGCATAGAGAGAGAAAGGGAAAAGGGTAGAAGGAGAAAATACGAGAGCTTGAGAAGAAGGCAGAGTGTGTACTGTAGACACCTCCACTGCGGCCAGGAAGACGGATCCAGAGACTGCGACATGGGCAAGCTTGGAGAGGAGGGACTGGGAGAGTCCAGAATGTTCTGCAGTGCAGGGCTGGGTCAGGTGGGAGCCCAGTGACCACAGCAGGAAGCCCAGAAGGAAGGAAAGCCACTGACACAGCCCTCTGCCTGGCCTGAACAAGTGGATGAGAAGTGGAACTGCTGGGAGCCTGGTACTGGGGTGGCAGCTGACAAAGCCCGATTGTCCTTTCCTCACAGCTCTGGGCCCTCCCCAGCCTGGTGCAGAGGCGGGGGACAGCTTGGGGACACACCCTTTCTCGTTGGCTGTTTGCACTTTCCTGGGGACACGAAGGTCGGAGGCAGCCACAGAGGGACTTACAGACAGGTGAGTCACCCAACCCCACTGACCCAAGGTGGCAGGTTCCGGTCCCCAGCACAGCAGACCCAGGAATGTGGGTTCACGAGTCCCTGGGCAACCACAGGCAAGAGGGCAAGCCTGAGAGGTGGGCAAATGCAACTCCTTTCTCAAAAGCCTAAAATTCTAACACTAAGAAACCAGCTATCTTCTCTTAGACCCAGGGCCCAGGCCCAGCCTCCTCCCTCAGACCCAGGGTCCAGGCCCAGCCTCCTCCCTCAGACCCAGGGCCCAGGCCCAGCCTCCTCCCTCAGACCCAGGGTCCAGGCCGGGCCTCCTCGCTGAGACCAGGGGTACAGCCTCCTCCTCTCACACTAGGGGGTCTAGGCCCCAAATCAAGAATCTACTCCTCTGCCTGCAGTCCTGTCAGGGGTCACTGAGGCAGAAAGAATGTGAGTGGGTGGCCTGGGTTAGGAGGAAAAGGGAGGGGCCAGACTCCTGGCTCAGAGACTCGGGGAGATGGGGGTTAAAAGGACGTGCTAGAAGCATCCGGAGACAGAACCAGCCTCTCCTGGGAGGCCGAGCACAAGCAGGAGCAAGCATCCCTGCAGCTTGCCCCAGACAGCTACCCGCTGGGCGGCGGCATCTCCCCTCTCCCTCTGCTCTCCTGGTGGCGGCTCGCACTGCTCACCCTTGGCTCCTCACCTGCCTGTGATCAGGAGCTCTGCCCTACCCAATCCAAGAACCCTGTGAGCAGCAGGCAGCGGCCGGCCGCCAGAAGGTAAGACTACAGGTGCAGATCACGGGCATGGGGAGGACACCGGGAGTGCAGCAAGCCTGGTGCAGGGAAAAAGTCTCCTAGGCAGCAGGAAGGTAGGGCCGGAGGCCAAGCTCTGGTGAGCAGAGCTGGCAGGAGGAAGCAGAGGGTGAAGAGGGGCCGGGTGGGTCTGAAAGACAGAGACACTGACTGATGGGGCCCCTGGCTTCCTTGCAGGAATGGCCATGAAGACGCTGGCAGTGGTACTGCTTCTCCTGGCTGGAGGTGAGAAGAAAGGAGTATCACTGGGGGAGGCTGGATGGCTGCAGAGTTGGGGTTGCTAACTGGGGGAGACATGGGATGGGGTGGGATGTGGGGTTGGGGATGCAGTGGCTTTGAAGTGAGGGAGTTGGGGATTTGCTCCAGGATGGAGGAAGATGGGAAAGGGATGGGAGGTGGGATTGGAGAGCAGAGTTTAGGCCTGGATGGTGGAAGTGGAGAGGGGAAGAGGTAGGAGGCAGGGTCTAGGATGAGGAGGAGTATAAGGATGAGGAGGAGAAGGGGGAGGGCGAGAGGGCACAGGTGCAGTAGGCTGCATCTGCCACAGGTGGGGACAGAACCAGGCTGGGTGAAACTCCTCTCTGTGGGCCTGCCTGGTGTCTCCATCTCCTCTCTGACCCAGACACTTTCTGCACAGCTTTTGCAGAGGAGCAGGAGAAATTGGTGCACGGAGGACCCTGTGACAGGCATGCTCACCCCTACCAAGCTGCCCTCTACAGCTCGGACCATTTGCTGTGTGGTGGGGTCCTTATTCACGAGGATTGGGTCCTCACAGCTGCCCACTGCAAGAAAGAGTGAGTGTCTACGCCTCGGGGAGGAGCAAATGCAGTGGACCCCGCGGCGTCCTATAGGCTTTAGGCAGGAGGTGGACACAGCAGGGACACGGGCACTCCTGGATGCTCACAACCTCCTGTACGATGGCTTAGTACTTGCATATAGCCTGCATCCACCCTTCCAAATATCTTAAATCATCTCTAGACTACGTAGAATACGGGAGACAATGTAAATTCTATGTAAATGGTTGTTGTAGGGAATGGCAGGAAGAATGCCTGTACATGGCTCAGAAAGAATATTTTTCTCAGTATTTCCAGTCCATAGTCCATTGTCTCCCTGGATGCTGAACCTCCAGACAGAGAAATGGCCGTGCCACGTGTGGAGAGGAACTAACACACAGCAGGCGAAATCACAGTTTTGAGGGACTTGCCTTGTAATGGGCAGGTGGGGTCATCTGTGCCCCAGAGCTGGGATGGAGCTAGGGTGGCATTCTTGCTCCCCTGGGAGCCCACAGGGACTGGAGTGCGTCCTGAGAGCACCTTGCCTGGCACATGGAAAGAACAAGGTGCAGGAGGCAGGGGAGGGAGATTCGAGCTGAGGCTTGCGGTGGGGTGGTCTGGCTTGGATCAGGGTGGTGGCCGTGGGCTTGGAAGGGCCTTGGAGACTGAGCCGGCAGGATGTGGCAGTGAGGGACAGAAGGGAGGGAGTGGACAGCGGCCGACCTCCAGGTGTCTGTGCTGAGTGCCTGGGTGTGCTGTCACATCTGTCTCCAAGTCAGGACAGGAGAGGAGAGGGGGATAGAAGCAGGCTGAGTGTGCAGGGGGGAAGGGGAGACATTTTGCTTCTCCAGAGGGGAGCTTCAAGTCCCCAGGAAACATCCAAGGCAGGACACCGGGTAGGCTGTTGGCTCTTGGGGAGCCATCAGAGCTGCGGGCCAAACTAAGGCGCCATCAGCAAACAGGTGTTACTTGACGCCAGAGGGCTGGGTGAGATGATCCAAGAAGCAGGACCAGACAGAAGAGCACAGAAGGCCAGGCCTTGCTCCTAACAGTCACTAGGTGACCGCAGCTACAGGGGCCAGGTGCTAAGTTAAACAGTCTAGGTCCCTTTCCTGGAATCCTGGTGGTGATTGGCTCTTGGTGCCACACTGCAGTGGAGGAAACAGGCTCATAGAAGTAGCCAGTGACCACTCAAGTATAAGAAAATCAATGGATACTACTCCTCACCGTGGGGACGGGCCTGCCATGCAGAGTCATAGTCAGATCCGTAGGCGGTGCCCTGAAGACCCCACGTCCAGCACACCATTCATTCAGTGGGTATGCAGAGTCTGGGAACCCCACCAAGTACCAGATTGGAGTCAGAGGCAGTGCGTCCCCCAAGGGATGACAGAGATGCCCCCAGGCCTTCCGTCAGGCCCACACAGAAAGATGAAGCGAGGCAGCTCTTCTAGGAGCAAATCTGTAAAATCACATGCAAGTTACCTTTAAGAAAGGATAAAAAGAACAGGGGACTTTTGATGGAGGAAATCAGGAGAGATTGCCCAAAGAGATGACAAATGGGGACCAGAAGCTATGCAAGAGAGGGGAAGGGCATTCACAGCAGGGATCTCAACAAAGCCTCCGTGGTGACAAAGGGTCTGAGGCCTCTAAGAGTAGAGAGTGACCAGTTCCCTGGTGGAGCAGGTCCAAATCACATGGGGGTACCAAAGCCAGGCCTTTGAGCAAGGGAGCAATGCTTGGATTTGTTTGAGGAATATTTATGAAATACCCACCAGATGCTGGTTCAGGCAGAGGGGATTCCACAGGTGGAAAAACAGAAAATCCCCATCCTGGCCTGCTGATGTCACAGGTGTCAGCCACATGTAATAACTAAGTTGAAATGGATGAAGTGATAAGGGAGTAAGAATCAAATGGGGGGCATGGATTAAGAGGTTCAGATGAAAAGGGGCTGGTGAGATAGCTCAGTGGATTAAAGTGCCTGCTCAGGCAAACACAGGGACTGCCGTTTGATTCCTGGCACCACATGCCTTGCCAGGCCCACCCCTAGGGCAGGCTGAGCCTGCCACAGAGTCCAGGCCTAGTGGCGCACGCCTGTACTCCCAGCATTGGGGAGGCTGAAAACAGGAGGATCACTACAAGTCCGAGCTGTATAGTGAGACCCTGTAACAACCAAATAC
>NDGM010800929.1:0-13348 GCA_002564305.1 Octomys mimax
TTTCCTGTATATCTCTTTGAATCTGCTTCATGCATTCTATTTCTTTTCTATATTGCTCATTCAGGATTCCATCATTTTTCTATTCTCTTCTATTTCTTTTCAGTGTCTTCTTTAGAATCACTTATCAATTCTTTCATTATAGCCATCACTTCATTTTTTACTTCAGAAATTATTTCTTATCAGATTTCCTCTATATGTTTCTGCAGTTGTTTCTTTACTTCAGATGCTATTAACTCAGAGACTGCAGCTTCATGGTTCCCAATTTCTTCTATGCTAGTGTCTCCTGCATTTGTCCTGGGTGTGCTCAGGGCCTGAGAATGCATTTTGCTCCTTCTGTTTGTCATTTTGTATAGCACTGTCCTATGACCTTTGGTGTAGAGCTGTGGTGCAGTTATCCCCTTTGCATCTACCAAAATTGTTCTGAAAAAGAGATTATGCAGTTAAAGTTTTGTATTTACATAACTACAATTAGGAACACTAATAATGGGTAGTGATATTTAGCAGTTGACAATATTTTGTCACTAATGGGTTTGTATTTTAGACAGTAAGAGCAAACATTATGTCTGTGTAGCTAAGCAGATGTTAAATATGATTTGCATTTAAGTTAGTTCCCTTAAGTTCTGTCTGATCACCTCCACTTGTTGTACCTGGTGTCTTCAGGCAGACTTGTTAACCCTAGGTAGCTATTGTCCCCTCTCTCGATCAAGAGAGAAAGAGAGAGGAGGCTCTCATTGTTCTGGGTCTAGCAAAGTGTCTCAGCTTCCCAGGTCCAGATCTACCAAGTTTGAACTCGTCCAAATGAGCCTAGCTTTGGTCTAGCTGCTGTGCTCAGCTTCTTCCTGATGCAGCCTGTGGAAGTGAAAGCTCTGTGGCCCTCTGGCAAGATGTTCCTCTCCTGGATTGGCTGGGTGGTTCTGGCCCCTATCCTCTCAGTAGGCACTTCAGCTGCAGTTTTACACCCAACCTGTCTGGTGGAGGAGGTTCCCCTGAGTGTGCAGAAGGTCTCACACACATGCAGGGCCTGGGCTCAGGCTGGAGGGGACCAGAAATAGCATCAGAAGTTCTCACACACACACCAGGCCTGGGCTGGGGCTGGAGGGGACCCGGCAAGTGCGGAGGAAGGTCTCACACGCACACTGGGTGTAGGTTCAGGCTGGAGGTGTCTGGTGGGCGCTGTGGAAGGTCTTACACCACACCTCTAATTCTTGATGTGATGGTGTCACATATGTTGCTCTCATACCTGGAAAGTCACAGATCTACTTCTTCGCTTGAAATTTGTCTGTTTCATTGGAAATTTACTATTTGCCTACATGTAGTATTTCATGCTATTCTTTTACCACTCTTTGTATTCATATAAAATCAGTACCAATGTATTTTGTTTCTCCTTGATTTTGATAAATTGAGCTATTTTTGTGGCCAATTCATGATTTTGCAATTTTTCTCAAAAATTTAAATTAAAATCTGCAGTTATTAGTGATCTCAACTTTCTTAATTTATGCTTTAATTTTCATTATATTTTTGTCTGCTTGCATTGAGTGTGATTTGCTTATTTATTTTTTAATGTGTTGATACAGGGTGTCACTATGCAGTTTGGACTCATAGTGATCCTCCTGTTTTTGCTCTCTCCTCCCCTGGCACTGGGGTTACAGGTATGTGTCACGAGGCTTGGACTCAGTCACTGCTCAGCATGCCCAGGGCCAGGGCTGACACAGCACATGGCCACTAAGTCCTCTGAGCTATCTCACCAGCTCTTCATCATTGACTTCTTCAGTGTATAGAAAGCATATTAGTATACATTGTCCATGGAAGTGACTTGTTTCTCACTTTATTACTTAGTATATTTCATGTTAGGCTTTCCCTCTAAAACTTTTTTCAAAACTATGCTTATGGTCTATGATGTGACTTTGGTATGTATATTCTTACTTGATTCCATAATGATTAGGAAGTAAAATATTTATTTTATGTACTCATTTAATGAATTTATTTATTTATTTATTTATTTATTTATTTTGGTAGTGCCAAGGATCAAACTCAGGACTGTGCACTTGCCAGGCAAGCACTTATTTCACTGAGTTGTCTCTCCTGCTCTTTATTTATTTATTTTTCAGACAGGGTCATACTGTGTAGTTTGTCTTTGCTTTGGACTCACCATGTAACCAGGCTGTCCTTGCACATTCAGCAGTCCTCCTGCTTCATCAGCCTTGGAGGTGCTGGGAATACAGCTGTGTGACATCTCAGGAAGCTTGCATGAATTTTAATTGCCGTCTCTTTGTGAATTTTCTAATTCTCCATGCTACTAATTTCTGATTTATTATAATGTATTCATAAAATACTTTTGTAGAGTTCAAACTTGTTCAAACTTAACAAGATGTTTTCTATGAGTTATTAACTGACATATCTGAAGGAATGACACAAACAAACTTGAGAAAATATTTCTGATTTTCATGGGCAGAGACTTATGCCTCTGTCCATTAGGTCAAGTTTGTGCATGGCTTACGTATTTTTTACTTACTCTTTTCTTGATGTTCTGTACAGGCTTTTAAGAATCCAATTGATAGATCTTTTGTCATTTTAAAGGGCCTCTTTTTTCTGTATTTAGTATAGAGTCTACAGGGTCTCACTAGGTGCATTGGACTCATAATGATTCTCCTGTTTTCAGCCTTCCAAACACTGGGATTACAGGTGTGCACCATGACACCCAGTCACAATTGCTGTTTGAGAACACCCCGGGGACAGAGCTGGCAGAGCATGCCAGAGAAGAAACTCTGGCCAGTTGGCGGGCCAGCAGCTTCACTCTTTCTAAGCAGGCGCTTTAGTCCCCTGAGCTACCTGGCCAGCCCTAAAGCAACTCTTTATTTCCAACAACAGTTTTGTGTTTTTCTTCTGTGTTTAAAGAATTTATACTATATCAATTTTACTGTCACTGTTTTCTTGATATATTTTCTTTTGAATTTAATTGAACACTTAATATGTCTTTACTAAAAAAGGAAAAAAGAAAAATTAAGACCCCCCACCACCACCAAATTTAAAGAGCCAGTCCAAACCTTGTCATCTGGGAAGAATATACACTTCTCAGATGGTGCATATGGCAAATAGGTGTATGAAAAAATGTTTCACATCACTGGTCAGTCAAGAGAAGCAAATTAAAACAGTGCTGAGATTTCTACTCCAGAAAGAATGACTATTATCAAGAAATAACCAAAAATTATTGGCAGGGCTGTGAGAAAAAAGGGGACTCTTCTCCACTGTCAGTGGGAATGTACAGTGGTGCGACCCCTGTGGAAATCAGTGAGGGTATTCCTCAGAAAAACTGAAAGCAGAGGCTCCACTTGACCTAGCTATTTCCCTACTTAGTATCTTCCCAAAAGAATAAAAGCACCACACTGCAATGTCATGGTTATAGCAGCACATGTTGTGATCACTAAATCTCAGAAACAGCTCAAATGTCCGTCCACAGATGAACGGAGAAAGAAGATACATTTTTTTTCCTATTTATGGTGGACTACTACTCTGCCATAAAAGTGGATAAATTTGAGACATTTCTGGGTGAATGGGAGCACCTTGAGACCATACTGGTAAGTGAATTAAATGGCACACAAACATATAAATATCACATTGTTTGTCTGTTGTGTGAAACTGAAAGGGTAAATGAGAACAAAAATATATATTAGATGTTGGGAAATATGAAAATGTTTGAATGGAAGGAGGCACTAGGAAGGGAGAAAGGGGGAAGGAAAAATGAGAAAAGAAGGAGAAAATAAAAAAGGGCTTATAAATATGGGGAAGTGAGGTTGAAAGGAGGGGGTTCTGCAATTTCTAAGGGCTCTCTTATTTTCAGGCATATCAAATCACCTGGCAGTTACTACAACTAATAAGATATACACTATCTCTTGAGCATTTTTTTAATTTTAGTATCAGTACATTCTTCATTTTGGTTTATTTCTCATGTCTTCTCATTCAAAGGCTGGAAGTACGATGAGCTGAAATGGCTCTTAGCTCAGAAGGGAGCGCTCTAACCAGACTTGATTGATGAGTAAGCCTTTTTGCTATTTGGAGCTTATGGTTGAACATAGATCCCATAATCTTTAAGTGTCAATACTGGCCAGAAATAATACTTGGAAGCTTTGGTAGGTCTACACAAGGGAATCAGAGTAGAGATCTGTACTAGGACTGTGATATCTTTCATGAACAACTAAAGAAAGGCCTTTTCCTATTACTGGGCCTCAGTAAAAAACTGAACACTTAATTATGGGCTACCAAGTTGTCATAGTACTTGAGCTTTCTGTCAGAAACTATTACCTGCACCAACATGTATAAATTAAGGCACACAGAGCTGTGGAGGACCACCTGGGCAACTCCCCTCAAAAGATGAGCAATTGTCTTCATTTTGGCCATGCCTGACCCCGTTTCCAAGTATTGATATGTACAGAGCTGGCTAGCACCTTTCCTTACGTCTTCAATTGGCTTTCAACAATACACATCGGTCCAGCTGATGTACTGGTATTAGTCTTTGAAAATAGCAAGAATGTTTCCCCAGAACCTCTCCCCGCCCCCCACCGCTGCTCTCTAGTGTGAGCCAGGTTGAGATGGGATGAAGAGCCAATGCTCCACCCTGTCACCTGGGATACAGCCTCATGACAGAGCTAAGATTTCCTGGGTCTTGAAAGATTATACATCACAGATGAAGCACCAGATTCCAAAACACTAGATGTTATCTCAGTTGTGAAATGAAGGTTACCCCCTGCATATTCTTCTCTCTGCATATCAAAGAGGCGAATGCTGGCCTCCTCCCTAGCCCAGCCCACAGTACTCACCTCCTTCCTGCCATTCTCACAGGCACTCTCCTCAAGCTATTCCTTTCTTAATGAATGAATGAAACCCAGGTCTGGCTCTTGTTCAAGGCTCTTTGTTTCAGAGAGCTGCCACTATGACTGGACTTAGGACCCCTTTGCTCCTTGCAACTATAAATATGTGTTAGTGTATTCTCACCATAGGTTGCACCAAAAGTGGTAGATCATAATTAACTTGATGGGCTTCTCATAACTTATCCATGGATTACAAATACAAACTTCCTGGCTGAGACAAGTACCAGCAAGTGTTCTCTACACACAGTGACACAATAGAATCAAGTGGAAATGGTGCAAATAGAGTCACACCTAAGCAGGCACTGGTGTCACAATTAAATTACAGGAAGTGCCTCAAATGGATGTATTCCCCACTCCTGATACACTCCTGCTCTCAGCCTTCTCCTGTGGCCTCCATCATTATTACATTAATCAGCTTTACAGTTATGTAAATAATACCTGAGATAATAAAGTTAAAAACAAGAAGGGTTGGGCCAGCCTGATAGCTCAGTGGACTAAAGCACCCTGCTTAGGCAGAGCTCGGCAACTGGTGTTAAGTCCTTCCTCGGCGTGCTGTGCCAGCTCCCCCTGCAGCGTACACTGAGACAGCAACTGAGACTGGGAGTGGTAGTGTACCTGTAACCCCAGCACTTGGGAGACTGAAAGCAGGAGAATAATTATGAGTCCGAAGGGGAAAAAACAAAACAAAACATTATGAGTCTGGTCTATGTAGTGAGGCCCTGGAGACCCTGGAGACCCTTTCCTAAATACACAAAAACAGAACAAAAAACCCAATAACTTTTGTTTAAAGTTTTGGAGGTTAGTCCATCACCCACCTCCACTGCTTCTGAACTACACATCAAGGCAAGGAGTACATGGTGGAACAACCTTACTGTGTCCACAGGGTGGAAAAGAGAGATAGAAACCTGTGTTCCATTGTCTACTTTAAAGATGTGCCTCCAATTACCTAAAGCCCTCCACAGTGACCCACCTTCTAAATGTGGCCAGCACCTCTCAATAGAGGCAAGTTGCAGAATACGTGTTTTAGCACTTGGTCTTATGGGAGACCATCAAGATTCAACCTGTACAAGAAGTGACAGAGAAAGACAACACTCAAGCCTTGCTTTCAAATAAGTGGCCTGGACATGGGCACCTCCAGACGCTGGGCAGCTCTGCAGCGAGGGCCTTTGATGGGGTTTCAATGAGTGCCAGATTGGATAAAAACTCTTCCAAGTGAGCAGAACTTGCTGCTGTGCATTTGGCTTGTGAGGAATGTGGCCAGGTGTGTGACTTCACAGCAATTCTGTATCCAGTGGTTTGCATGATGGGTGATTTGGAAGGAATATGATCGCAAACTGGCAAGAAAGGAAATTCACGGAAAAGCTATAGGGATAGATCTCGCTAAAAGAGAAAAGTCAGAAATTTTCTATCTCAGAAGAGTGGAAGGCTTACCAAAATGTGACAAACAGCAGAGGAACATCATAGCAATCAAGTGGCAGAATGGTCATCTGGAGAAACAAATGAGGGTATTTCAGACGGCCTGATTAGTACCTGGTGGGCGAATAAACAGTGTAGACATAGCAATAGGGATGGAGGTTTGCTTGAACTCAGCAACCCCTACGCTTGCAATAAGGCTCAAACGACTGTGACCATTGCTGAGGGAGCAATATGCCAGAGGAAGAGGTCACTATTGACCACTGACTCTAGCACAACTTCCTGAAATAACCAACCAGCTATTTGGTTATGGGTAATTACTTAGGTCTGCATCACCTTTAATAAAATAGACATTGATGGTGCCACAGTGACAGTCTGGGACACGCTGAAAGCCTGCACCTGCCTAGGACAACTTTTGTGACTCCTATTGGGTGCATGCTGCATCACAAGAACTCTGAGAAATCCTGAAGTTGCATAAATGATTTCTGGATTTGAACATTTGGGCAGACTCTGGCCAGCCTTTGGGACTCTGGTAAGCTCTGACTTTCCTGAACCCAAGCACACAGGTGTGGAGCTATTGCTGGTGCTAGTAGAAACCTCTAAGAACCTGGAACCTGGAGGGACTCCAAGTGGCCTGCAGGACGCAGGAGAGCTGTGATCTGGGGGTCCAGGGCAAGTAGGGACAAAGCTTTCCTGGAGCCATTTAAGAGCTTTGGCAGACTCTGGGCAGTCTGCAGGACTCTGTTCAGGAGGTTCAAAAATACTAAAATGCAAGAGCAAAAGGCAATTTCAAACCTCTAGCCCACCCAGAACAAATCCAGGACAAAAACATCCAAGAATGTGGAAATCACACACCTGCAATCTCTGCAATGACAGCAGCTGAAGTGAAGAAACACATCCCTCAGGCTGTATAAGAAATGAGAGCAGAAGTCATCTCTCAGCTCCAAAAAGCAATGACGACAATCACGAAAGAATTGAGCAGCACAGCTGAAGAAGACATAGACAGAAAAATAGAGGAGAGCAGAAAAACTATGGAAACACTGAATGAATAAAACAGGAAAGAATTGGAATGTGTGAAACATTCAGAAAGACACCCAGGGAATTCAGAGCTCTACTGAAAGCTGGCAAAACACTTGAATGAACCTGAAGACAGACTTTCAGACCTACAAGACAGTGGAGCAGCTAATGCACATGGAAAGAACGACCTCTCCAGCCTAACAAGGAACCAGCAAATAACAAGTCAGCAGTTATAAGATGACACAAAGACTAACAGGTGTCAATGAAGCTGTGGAAGGCAGCACAAATGACGTAAAAAGACTACTTGCAGAAGTACTAGCAGAAAATTTTCCAAACGAGAGAAGAATTTGACATACAGACAAGTGAGTTACATAGAACTGCATACTACCATAAATCACAATAAATCTACACCTAGACACATAATAATCAAGATCTCAGAAAAATCTGCAGAAGAATAGAATAGTAAAAGCTGCTAGAGAGAAGCAGCACATCACCTACAATAGACATCCCATCAGAATCACAGCAGATTTCTCAACACAAACCATCAAATCAAGAAGAGCATGCAGTGAAGTATTTTAGATCCTAAGAGAAAATAACTTCCAACCCAGATTGATGTATCCTGCAAAACTATCTATCAAATTCAATGGTGAAATAAGATCCTTCCACAACAAAGAATAATTGAAGAAATTCATGACCACCAAACCAACCCTATAAAGATATTGAAAGATATTCTAGAAAGAGACAGAAGTGACCACAGCTTCAAAAATAACAGAAAGGAACCACCAAACAGAACCAGTAATTCAAAAGAGGGAAAAAGGACAAAGCCTATTTCAAGTAAATAACATGACAAAGATAAGCCAAGGTGAGTTGTAACCACCAATGAAAATGGACTAAATTCATCAATCAAAAGAAACAGACTAGCAGACTGGATTAAGAAGCAAAATCCAAAAATATGCTACATATAAAAAACATTTAACTCAAAAGGAAATGCACAGGCTAAAATTCAAAGGATAGAAAACAATCCTCTATGCCATAAGAAATCAGAAAAGCAGAGTTAGCTATCATGGTTTCTGGCAATATCAACTTCAAAACAAAAATCATACAAAGAGATAAAGAAAGTCACCACATACTTGTTAAGTGAACACTGAAAGATGAAAAGATATCAATTATAAATATACATGCATCCAGTATAAGGGCACCCACCAACATAAGTCAAATTTTAACAGACATGGAAAATCAAATGAGCAAAAATCCAGTGGTGATGTGGGACTTTAACCCAACACTGTTACAAACAGATTGATCAACTAGGCAAACAGTCAGCGGAGAAATAGCAGAACCAAGCCAACCTTGTGAAGAAATTGCCTTTGTAGACCTTTACAGAGTGCTTCACCCAGGAACAATAGAACACATATTCTTCTCAGCCACACTTGGAGCATTCTCCGAAATAGACCACATGTTAGCACACAGAGCACTCCAAAGTAAATGCAAAGCAATTGAATGATCTCATGCATGCTACCTGACCACAATGCAATGAAATCGGAAGTTATTGACAAAATAAAATATAAGAACACTGTACACAGATAGAAATTAAATAACAACCTCCTAAACAACCAGTGGGTCACAGATGAAATTAAAGAAGAAATGAACAAATATTTACAATCAAATGAAAATGCATGTATGACCTATCAAAACCAATGGGATGCAATGAAAGCTACCTTAAGAGGAAAATTAATAGTGGTAAATGTTCACATTAGGAAAAGAGAACAAGCCCAAATAAACAATCTTATACTGTACCTCAAGCTCCTAGAAAAAGAAAAGCAAATCAAGCCCAAAGCTCAAAGAAGGCAGAAAATTATGAAGACAGGAGAAGAAATCAATGCATTACAGAAAAGGAAAACAACAAAATAAATGAATCAAAGAGTTGGTTCTTTGAAAAACTAAATAACATTGATTAATCCCTAGCCAATGTAATAAAAAAGGAATTAAAAAAATCCAAATTCATACAGTAAGACTGAAAAGCACGAAATCACTACAGTGCATACAGCAATTCAGAAAATCATCAATAACTACTTCCAAAATCTTTAGTCTCATAGGATGGAAAACACAGCGGAGATGGACAGTTTCCTAGATACACATGAAATGCCAAATCTGAGTCAATAAGATATACAGACTGAATAACGCAATAATGAGAAACAAAATTGAAATTTCAGAAAGGGTAGTAGAAGTAGGTTATTAGCGATGCCAGCTGCACCCACATAACTAACGACAGAAACTAGAAGACGGTCACAATGAGCAGTGCACGTATGTTTAGTTAAAAATACATTTGTATGCATTTCTTAGTGTGGGGATATATCTTAAGGAATGCGTTGTGAGGTCAGTCTACTGTGGCGCAAATACGAAGTGTGTATAAACAGATGTAGGTGGCTTACCTAATACTCCCAGAATTTACCTTATTCACCAATTAGCTATCACTCCTAGCTACAAAATTATGTAAAGTGCTTATTTAGTAAGTACATTAAGAAACAGTAACACAAACTTGCTGACAAGATAGCTCCGAGGACTAAGGGCCTACTTTGGCAGGTGCAGGACCAGGATTTGATCCCCAGCCAGCCCCACCCCAGGTTCTCTGAGCTGGCCACTGAGACTGGGCACATGCCTGTAATCCCAGTCCGGGGCGGCTGCATACAGGAGGATCACTAGGAGTCTGAGCTGCCTAGTGAGACGCTGTACCAAATACATAAAAGAACGACACAGCATTAAGCACTTGTGTATTCAAACACAGCCTATAAAGAAAAGGATACACTGAAAATAGTGTATAAAGGATAAAAATGTACAGCTGTCTTGGCCAGTGAACACCAATGGATCTTTCAAATCTGAACATTGAGCAGAATTAGTGAATACCTGGTGCATGTCAGTGAAGGCCTAGATCAATCCTGAATACGGCTCTACGCACAATTAGCACTGTTAGCCAAGGTCACCTTAAACTTACATAAAAATGTTTTTCAATGACTTTATCTCCCTAGACTTTTGATTTCATAAGCTTTTCATATTTTTAAACTTATGACTGTTTTCTAATAACACCTCATTCAAAATATATACAATAATCAGTTGTACGAAAAAGGTTTCTTCCTAGCCATACAATTTTTTTTCTATCTTAATTCTTTTTGACTTTGAAAACTTTGTTTCAAGTGTCAAGCACATACATCTGTGTAGACCCACACAGGAAAAGGATCATTAATTTCTTTGTTTTCCAACTTGTCAAACTAGGCTCCCAGAGCATAATATGCACAAAGCTGTCATTTACCATGAAAAACTGCCTTCTTCTAGAATACCTCCTAAAAGACATGCCTGAAGTTGTTTTCTACTGAACTGTAATTTTTTGTAATTAGTAAGTGCACAGTCTAACATAATGACAGATTGTGTAGTGTACAAAGGATGTAAACCAATAATATAGCTGTGTAGTATTTTTGTCAAGGATTAAATGTTGTAAATGTTTGAATTTGCTATAATTTTATTCAATCGACAGCACAGTGGATTTACTTATAGTACATCATCACAAACATGTGAATGCCCCATGATGTACTATGACATTAGCAGGTGATAGAAATTTTTCAGCCTCATTATAATCTCATGGGATGATTGCTATATACATTGTCCAACACTGACAAAAATATATGCCTTAAGCAAATATTACTGTATTATCACATAACACAGATATGCTGAATTGGTATCAGGAATTATTAATATTAGATAATAGTTTTATTATTTAAATTTCAGGAAATTAGACAACTTTCTACCTTATTTTCTCTGAGAAGAGATTATTGCTATTTCTATGGAAAATCTTCAGTAATAAAAGTAGAATTTTTGAGTCTACTTACTCTGCTTGGCATTATCTAAATTTCCTGGTCATGTATTTCGATGTTAATTCTAAATTTTGAACTTTTCAGCATATATTGCTTCAACTATCTCTCCTGTTTGGTTACCATTTTTTCCTGTTTTTTTGTATCTCAATTTATGTGTAATACAATTTTTAAAATTATTTGATGCTCTGTATTTCTCCTTGTGTTTCAGATTAGGGTGTCTAATTGATTTGCTTTTAAGTTATTTATTTATTCTTAAAGACATGTCTCGTGGTGAATTCATTTGAGGCATTGTCACTTCCTTTACAGTCTTTTCTCTTCTTAACGTTTTATTTTATCAGTTGCTGAGAGATTTCTTCTCTCTGCTCACACTACACATTGTTTCTTATTTATTATCTATTTTTCATTAAAATGCTAACATGCATTTTCAAAAATTTTATGTATTTGATACAGGGTCTCACTACACAGCTCAGACTCAAAGCTCAGCCTCCTCAGTGCTGGGATTACAAGTGTGGGCCACCACGGCCTTGGGTCTTGGTGGTGGGCTCAGCACACCCAGGGATGGGACCAGCATGGCATGTGGTGCTAGGGATCAAAGCCAGGTCCTGCACTTTCCTAAGCAGGCCCTTAGTCTGCTGAGTGGTCTCACAGGTTTCAAATGCTAAGACATTAATTGTAAGCATTTTAAATTCCATTTGCAGTCATTAAAATAGTACTTCATATTTGTATCTGGTGTTTACACTTAGTTTGATTTTATAGGCTTTTTTCTGCTTCTTAACATTTCTTACAATGTATTTTTCATGGAATTCTGGATTTAATGTTGTAGGTAACAGAAACTGAGTTATATCAGCCTTTTCTGTGGTGTACTGTGTTAATCCAGCTAGCAGCTGCATCATATCTAGTGTTTGTTTTAATTATAAAGGAAAAAATAGTAAGCTTCTTTTTCTGTCCTTACTATTTCTTTCCCCATAGGTGCTACAGCTGCCTGAGTTTTGCTCTTCAGGTAAAGTCTGTTCTGCAGCTCTTTGTGTACAATCCACTGTCTTACTGAACCATGGTCTGTACAGTAGTATGATATAGAAGAGGAGAGAATTCTGGTATCATCTAACTAAGTACTCTCATTGGCTTGCATCTCTGTAGCCTGATATTCAGCCATGTTTAGTACCATTGTGCTCTGCTTCAACCACTCCATTGCTATAGGAAACCTCGATGTGGCCAAGCTGAGATGCTCACTCTTGCCAGGTGAGCAAAGTAGCTGTGTGTAAATCGCAAACCCTCTTCTTCAGGAAAGATAAGCCTCAGATGCAGCTTTTCCCATGGAAGGCAGGACCTTTTATGGGAAGCAGAGTAGGATTTCACTGCAGTATTTACTTTTCCCTTGGCTATGCCAGATCCAGGGCAGAATCATTTTTGGCTCTTTATTGAGAGAACTAGTCTTAATTTGTTTACTTAAAATCAACAAATGTGCGGGCTTCTCATAGGATTTGGAGTCTGAAACGTTGTGCATTCACTTAACTACCTGTATGCTGTCTCTGGTGAGGTGTTAGAAATACTGTGATGTGTTCCATCCAGCTTACACTGTAAGTGTTTTTGCTCCAGGAAAGCAGATCCTGGCTGTGACGCTCTGGCCTCACCTGTCGCTTGGATATCAGTGTGTTCACTTGCCCTAAGACTCAGCTTTCTGATGAGTCCAGTAAAAGTCATTACATTTTTGTTTGTTCAGTTTTTACTTATGAGAATGAGAATATGACTGTAAGCTACTCCTGACTTGAGCTAAAAATTGAGGCAAAAACAATTCTTTTAAGTATTTTTTCTACACAGTAAGCCCTTTAAAATTGAAAATGACTCCTAGTCCTTCCACTCTTTTCTAATTTTAGATCACATGTGACCAAAGGAGATAAATGACTCCTCCTAAAATCCATAGCTAAACAGAAAAAACAAACGAACTCAGTTAAAATTCGGAGGTGAGATATAGTGCTATCCTGTTATTTATAGCCTACAATTTATAAATGATGCTTTTTTTTTTTTTTGGCAGAACCAGGGATTGAAGTCAGGCTCTTGTGCTTGCCAGGGAAGCACTTATTCCACTGAGCCATCTCCCCGGCCCCAATGATTCTTTTACATAAGAAATATAGACATTTCAGCATCACATCATCTAGTGATGCCATCTGTCTTTCTTTCTTTTTTTTTTTT
>NDGM010801128.1:0-12449 GCA_002564305.1 Octomys mimax
TGGTTCAGTGAGAGGAAGGATTTGTAGTAGTAGTGTTTGGACGGGATGCCCTGGCTGCTTCTTGTGCTGAGGATGACCGATGAGAAGACAACAATGTGTAATGTATTAATTAATGAAAATGTCCTATTAATCAGCTTAGAGACTGTCTCATTGATATTGTTTCTCAATAAAATAAAATTTAAAATGAGCAGAATATATTTATTGGAGGAAAGAAAGCTTCTGAGAGACAGAAGGGGTTCTGAATGGGTTGCCAAAGAAACTGACTTTTCTAGGGATTTTTATAGAGCAAATCCATGAGATGAGGCAAGTCCCTGGTATGAAACACAAGAAATCAAAAAAGTGGGCATGAAGTGGGGTAAAACTATCATGAACCAATAAGATTATGAGTATAATGGCTCAGGGAAATTTGATTAAATCAGGAACAAATGGGGAAGCAAGTCACATAGCAAGTGGGCATGAATACAGAACAGGGACCTTTCCTGTAGGGTGTTGGGTTAGGGGCTCTTTCTGGCTTCCTTAGGGCTCTACATACCTATTTAGAATATTAATCCCTAGAGTTGGGGAGACAGCTTAGTGACATAAGCACCTGCCTGGCAAATTTAAGGTGCTGAGTTCCATCCCTAGTACCAAAGTAAAATAACTATCAATCTCTGGTGTTTATCCTTAGGGAAGTATGTGGGTGCATTTGTTTTACCTTTTGTCTTAAGGTCTGGCCCATAGAAAGGTTCCTGTCTCTCTCCTAGTTGCAAAGCATCTCATCTTCCACACTGGCTCCTTTGAGGGCCTAGCTCTAACTAACTGCCTTCAATATTTCTATCTAACTCAGTTGCTTACAACACTATCTCAAAATAAAAAATGGCCATAGACATAGCTCACAAGGCCTAGGTTCAATCACCAGTAAAGAAAAGAAAAAAAGGAGGAAGGAAGGAAGGAAGGAAGGAAGGAAGGAAGGAAGGAAAGGAAAGGAAGGAGATTTAATGCCAAAAACATTTCCAGTAATAAAAAGGGACATATACATGTGGCCAAATTTCCTTCCTGAATCTACCATTTTCTATTTCCAGCTCCAAAGGTTGATTTTATTCTCAATTAACATTCTAATGTAGGCTACTATCAATAATTTATATTCACTGGCCAATCTGATAAACCCTGAAAGATCTTTTGGGAGATTAATTTCAAAGCCTATATTCTCTCAAACACAGGAGAGATCACAGAACAGTATTTTGAAATCAATGGCCTGCTCCCTATCCAGGGAGGCAAAAACTGTAGACCTGTTAGGGCCCAAGGAGATACATCCTATGCCAGTGGTGACAGGGACACTGGAGGGAAAAGAACCAGAGCTGACAGGCAGGAAACTCACTTCCCTGGGACAGCTCATCACTGAGCCCAGCTTCCCAAGCCGACATCTGTTCATATAGAACATATTCCAGTTAATTCTGAGCAGCCTATTTAATTTCTATACAGCTCAGTATTTGTTTTCTATACACTTGATCTCAGCCAAAGGCTAAGTGATTTGTTTTCCATATAATCATCAGCAAAGCTGTTCAGTGCCCCAAGGCAGCAAACAATAATAATTCTCTTACAACCACTTCTGAAGGACCAATTGCCCTTCATTTTAATGCAAAGTTTTCATTAGAAACTCTTGACTGAAATTAGGTACTCTCTTGGTTTTTCATCACCCACAATTCTAAGGAACAAAGAGTTATTTTAGCTTAATTTGTAGAGGTTTCAGTCCATAGTCTAAAACCAGGGTAGGGTGAAATGGCAGAGAGGTGTGGCAGGGGAGAAACAGTCAATAGCATGGTGGCAGAAAGCAGCCAGGGACCAATCAAGGGAGGGGCTAGACCCTTCCAGGCCATGCTTTCAATGACCCACCCACCTTCCCTGACCAGGTTTCACTCTCCAAATTCATCTTTACCTGTAAACTCTTCAGCAAGCTAATCACTGATGAGTGTCTCGTCCCCATGTTCAACTGTTATAGGCAACTAAAATGAAAATATTCTAGGCAGTCAGATAAGGTTAGGCCCTCAAAGGAGCCAGGGCAGAAGATGAGACACCTTACTGTTGTAGGCAGCTGAGTTAAAAATATAGGTAGTCAGAGAAGGCTAGGTCCTTGAGGAGCCAGTGTGGAAGACAAGATACCACTTGTATCTGTGGGAGAGACAGGCACTCCTGCTGTGGGTGAGACCTCAAGACAAAAGATCAAACAAATTCAGTCACATACTCCCTAGGGATAAGCATCAGGGATTGATATTCTAAATAGGTACCAATCCCCTTGAAAAAGTCAGGGACAGCCTCTAATCCAACACCCTACAGGAAAAGCCCTGTTCTATATTCATGCCCACTTGCTATGTGATCTGCTTCCCATTTGATCCTGATTTAATCAAATTTACCTGAGCAATTACACTCATAATCTTATTGGTTAGCGACAGTTTTGTCCCACCTCATGCCCACCTTTTGATTTCCCAGGTTGTCTACCTTGGACCCACCTCATTTATTTCCTCTTTTAAAAATCTCTAGAAAAGGTAAGGTTCTTGGCAACCTAGTCGGGATTCCTGTCTCTCTCAGACAGCAACTTTCTTTCCCCCAGTAAATATATTCTGCTCTTAATCTCCATTGTACCTAAAATTCATTCTTTGATTTTAGAGACTATGAACTCATACCAGACATCTAGCAGGTTGGGAGGTTTCCCCCTATGTCCTACTCACCTTTCCGAAGCCCCACCTGTGAACACAAAGAAGCTCTGGGGGATATACAGATTGAAACCATTACAGGTACAATTAGAAATTTCTAGAGAAATCTCTGATATACTTTCCCTAAAAAACAAAGAAAGAAAAAAGGAAACCATTTTCCATAAAAATTAGTAAAGGGTTATGAAATTGTTAATAAGAATTCTTTGAATTTACTAAAAACAATTGAATGATAAATTCATTTCTGCTGTGTTCTCAGCTCTAATTCTCAAAACAAGCTATGGTTTAGGCAGCCTTGTTGTCTTGATTTTACTATAAATTGATGCCAGCAAGGTTAAATGACTTGCCCAATGGCAATACCTGCATAAGCAGACTCTTGCTTAAAATCTAGATTGATGAGTTCACAAAAGTAAACTCTCATGTTATCAGCAGTGTGGCTAAGATGGAAAATAACAGTAATAGTTGCCAGCCTGAATCATTTACTTATAGAAGTTTCTATACAATAAGGAGTCTAGGGGATACATCATGATTAATATAAACAGAAAATTCAGATTCAATCTTTCTATGTGTCCTGGAAAAATTTGTATTTTAGTTAATAGCAGCAACCACTTCAGCAAGGAGTAGGCAGTTAATCATCCGCAGTAATACCGGATCCACGGGATAGTACTCCTTGACAGACTGGGCTGCTTGTCTGCATGGTTTTGCTGATGCAGCTGCTCCTGCTTGGTGCTTGAGAAAGGTTTTCTAATTTATAGTCTGAAGTTAAAATTAGCTAAGTTTTAAAAGCAGCACAAAAACCATATGCATCTTTCTGTCCCTGTCTCAGAACACCGCCTTCATTTTTTCCCACACTCTTTGCTTGAGTGTCTGAACTCTAGGTTTCTAAAGAAGCAAGGAAAAAAAAATAACAGCAGGACATAGAAATTATGGCAAAACTATATAAGATATTCTACAGTAATGGAAAAGAATTATACTGGTTTGGTTTCTATTGTCACTTTCAAAATCAATATAAAGAAGGAAGGCAAAGAACTGACATTTTCAGTGCTTTTGTTTCATTTCCTCCCATGTCACAGCCGCATCTTACTTACCACTGTCTGCACACATGCGGGAAAATGAAAACAGACCGTGCTTGCTACAGGCCACAAACAAGGTTTCTTTTTATCTGGCATCGAGCAGCTCCTAGAAGCATGTTTCTTGTTGTTCCATTACTCACAGATGGGTTTAGCTTTTGTTGATTTTGTTTTAAAGCATTTATCAAAAAAAAAAAAAGCACCCTCTATAAAGGAAAATCAGCATCTCTTAAATTCTTCAACAAGGAACTTATTTAAAGCGGCAAATACATATCCAGCAAGGCTAAGCCAGATCACTTTCAATGTTATTAATTTTTTTATGAAAATAAAAGGTCTTAGGAATACAAGCAACGTTTAAAAGTATTTCTCCTTTTTAGGTGTTATTGTAAACATTTCTGTTATCTTGGGGATAGTGCTACAAAAAGCTTCATGCTTTATCCTCAGCATAAAGGGTTTTTTTTGCAGCTCCCAGGTTGCTAAACAAATACAATGCAAGTATGTACCTTATTATCCCCAAATGCATGCTCTGTTGGAAATATGCTTAGATAAATCTAGGCTCAGATCACTTTTTCAAAGCCTTATTTTATCCTCACCTGTAGCACCTCTTTTCCTAAAACACTATTGAAAAACACAAAATGGCCTTGATTCAGTCTCTGTTCCTTGCCTGGCCTTTTTTTTTTGGAAGAGTAAGGGTGGAGAGGGCTTGGAAGCAAAGAGCCTGAAGGAGGAACAGCAAGACTCCCTGCTGAACACAAAGAGGAAGAATCAGCTCTTAAAGACAGTTGACATATTAGAGAATCAGGCTTGTAATTCTTGGCTGTAAAAAGAAGAGTCTACAAAGGTAACAACTAACAAGAAATAATCTATTTCTGAAAAACACTTCTGCTTCTTCCTGTACTTATTTAAAAATTAATAGCGTGTAGAACAGTATTCTGTTCAAGGATTCTTTTTTGGTTTTTTTTCCTGTTTTTTAGGGAAGGGTCTACAGGATGTTCAGGGTCTCACTACTGGATCAGACTCATAGTGATCTGCCTTTTTACAGCTTCCCAAGAGCTGGGATTACAGGCATGTGCCACCATGCCCAGTTTCAATTGCTATTCCAGTGTGCCCCAGGGGTGGGGCCCACACAGCAGGCCACGGGATGAAGTCCCTGGCCCCTGCACCTGCTTGCAGGGGCTTTAATCCACTGAACTATTTGACCAGCCCTGTTCAGGGATTCTTTACCCAAAGAAATGTTATGTAAGTTTTATTAACATACCTGATTATTAAGTGCTAGTTACTCTGGACGGTAAACAAAATACAAATCAATATACAAGTCTCGTATTAAAAGAACAATAAATTCTTTGAAGTTCTTCTTGAAGAAGCTTCAGCTATCTAGTTAAGGGAAGTTTTAATGAGAAAAGGAGGAGAAAAAAACAATGCAAGAGGAAAGCCCTCTTCTTAAACACCAAGAAGCTAACTCAAGTTTAAAGTTGAGTCGCAGATGCCCTGTTTCTCAGATGAGCATTCATTCTGACAGGCTCTAGGGGATGTGGTCTCTGGAAAGGAAGAACAGGCCAAGAAAAGAGGGCCATAAAAGCTTGGAGATCAAACACAAACCTACACTCACATCAAACACAGCTACACTCAGGACTTCTCTAGCATCAGTCTACCGAAAGCAGTTAGCTCAGGAATACACAATACGGTAAAATTTGCTTTCAACATAGTTCAAAAATTGAATTTCTTCTCTTTTTTTTGTCCATTCACAATAAAAGATTTACAGAGATTTAACACGGTTATGTTAATTGCAACATACATAACATCCATTTCACTTTATAAAGTAAATTTTAATCAAACTACACACATTTTCTGGTGTACGTACTTAAACCAGAGGCTCCAAGGAGTGAGAAACGTAACAATGAGAAATATTACACACATCTAATCTCTTATCAAACAGTCTTGGCTGATTATTTTTTTGTATTTGAAGCTTTACATAGTTTGATTTTTTTTTTTTTTTTTCTTTTTGGCAGATCTGGGAATTGAACTCAGACCCTTGCGCTTGCCAGGGAAACACTTATTCCACTGAGCCATCTCCCTTATTCCACTGAGATGGCTCAGTGGAATAAGTGGCTCCATAGTTGGATAAGTGGCTCCATAGTTGGATCTTTCTGGAATTTTTAAATCAATTCATAAACAGAAATAGTATTCTTCAGTAGAACAGAGAAGAAGTAGGTTTCTTGGTCTTCTTGCCCAGTCTTGGCCTAGATCTTAAAATATCAACAACATCTAAAATCTTTAAGTCCATTTAAACATGTCTATTTTTACAAAAACTTTACAGAGTTGGCTCATTATGCATTGCTGGATGATCAGTAAGATTAAAATTGGACCTTCAACTTTCTAAGGTCAATGTTGTTATCCTTGATTTGCATTATTTAATTATGAAATCAAATAAATGAACACCTCACCTTGTGATGCCCAAATTCATTCAAAATACTTCCCAGTTTTCTGGTGTTGCTGTATGGTTTTTGGTTGGCCAGAGCAGGATGAGGATCCCGCCAATCGATGGACAGGCGGTGATACCACAGGCGCTGACTCTCAAGAACATGAGCTGATTTGACGCTAGGGTCAAAACGGTGCACCTCACATCCATCATTGGCCATGCTCACCTCAAAATGGGTATCATCACTTCCCAGCCTGGACAGAAAAAGGACAGCAATCAACAACAGACATATAACATGGCGAGGTGGTGGATCCACACAACAGTATCAAGGCCAATTTTCTTATCCTGAGACTTCCCCTATTTTAATACATGTAAAATGTACACATTCAATAAACTTTCTTTTCTCCTCCCAAAATAAAAACATTAAAACTCAAACCCTTTGAATAAAATAAAAATAAATTATTTGCTAAACACAGACCAGACTATCACATGCTCAAGCATATAGAAGCATATCAAAAAGATTTTTTAAAAAGATATAAATCATAGTAGCAGTGAGATCAATCAGGATATCTTCTGGTGGTAATAAACTTTCTCAAAACATGCAGGAAGTATAATCCCCAGATTCATTCCCTTGAAGAGAGGTGCCTTCTACTAATGAGATAATTTGTCTCCATTCTAATGTCTACAGTGCTGTGTAAGCATTTGCCTTAAAGGCAACAGCTGTTTTCTTAGAAAAGGAGTGTATTTTAAAATACCACAGCTAAAGAAAAGAAAAAAAGGCAAATATACAGGGATCTACTACATCCAGAACACAAGAAGCAAATCAGACCTTTATCTAAATTCACATCACCAAAAGGAAAAAATTATGAATTAATTCTGCATAAAGTAGTAAGTAGAAAAATCATATGGGCAATTAATCTACTTATAAATATTGAATTTATTCAGAAATATTTTTATTTGATGGTATAAGAATCACTGCTTCAACTAAAGCACTAATTTGAATGAAAAAGCATAATATTGATCAAAAAAACTCTGTAATTATATGTTCTTTGGTATAGTCAAAGCCCACAGAATACCTATAATACATTGGCCAAACTTGAACCCAGACAAAAATGCTTTATTATTATAAACTACTATTTTGGGCTGTTCCATAAAATAGAAACATACAAGCTCAGTGGATAGCAATTATCTATCAGGCTTGAGTCAACTAAAGTCTTCAGTGTAGACATCCTCCACCAGACCTTCGTAAGACTCTTTTTGCTTCCTGCTGTCCTTTTGCCTACTCACTGGATTCCATGACATGCCAGTCAACCTTTTAATGTTCCTCAATTACGGACTCCCTTTGGCTAGAAAAAAATCCACTACCCCTCTCAAATACACTCATTTCTTCTACACAACAAGTCCTGCTCTGTTTTTTAATTTCCTGTTGGGTTCACACAGTTCAGACCTTGTAATTTCTACCCACTTTCCTCCCAGTTTTTCCAGGATCTAACCTGCTGTGACAGATTGGCTCAATTGGCCCTAATTCTTTCCTCTTCTTTCATCCACTATGTTGTTCCTGAGGGAGTGTTCTTTCTGCCCCTTGAGTTTTTGGACTTGGTCATGTGACTTAAGAGAAGGAAGTCACAGGATGCCAGTCCTTATCCTTGGCCTTGAGTGCTTTACTCTCTGGCCATAGAATCAAAATTAAAATGTGCCCAGGATAGCTTGTTGGTGTCAAGAAAATAAGAGCTATGAGGAGCAGGTGGCAATCACACCTAGTCAACCAGTCTTCAATAAAGAACAGAACTGCCTTTGCTGGCTAATCTTGAAATACAGTATCCTAGCTGAGGTCATCCTAGATTGCCTGAAGCCCAGTTGGCCAGCAGACACACAAGTAATGATAACTGATGGAAGTCTTAAGCCACTCAGTCATGTAGAGAGATCTGTTACAAAGCGGTAGCTGTCTGATACACCTGGTATTCAATACAAACCAAACTTGCAGCCAGGACAAGCATTTTTAATATACAGATTTATTTCTCTACAAATAGACTATCATAGGCATCATCTATCACAAAAGCTTTTTTCATTTTAACCTTGCTGAAAGTTAGATAAGCAAAGTAATGTTAACATAGGTCGTGCAGTGGGAAAGGATAATTCTGTAACTTCAATAGAACATTCAGTCAAAAAGGACTCATTAAGTACAGTTTGTGTATAAGCTTCCTAGAGTAAAAATGTGCATACTTTCTTCCTCAGAGAATTTTCAGAAATTTTTAGAAGACTTTCCTACTTGAAAGCACTGACTTCTATTTAATCAAGATCTTTAATAATCTTAAGAATTAAATGAGCTACATAACATTTTGTAACTAATCATTTGGACAAAGTACTGTATTATATATTGATTCCAATTTAAACTTTTTATTGTTAAAAAATCACAAATACACAAAAAATCTAATTGTAAGAAGTATATAAAATGAAAAGTAGAAGTTTTCTACTGTTAATTTCCAGTGATTAACATGGTTGGCGATATTTGTGTACCTTTTTCAGACATACACAAAGTGTTTTCTATTACAAATTACCTTAAGTATAGATATACACATATGAGTTAATCATTAAGTAGTAGGGATTATTATATATGATATAGGCAAACTAATGACATTGAACTATCAGCAGTCTGTAATTTTTACCTTAATTTACATTACTTTTACTCAATCCATTTGATCTTATATGAGTATGTACTGTACTGGAAAACATACATCATATTAATTTAATGTTCTTAACTCTTACTTTCACTTACTTGAAATGGTTCTTCTTCAGGCTTAGTTTAGTCAAGAATGTAATAGACACAAAAAGTAAGAACAAATGGAATACAGAGAAGTGTTGCGAAACACAACCCAAAGTATTAAAACCAGGAGTTGGGTTATTTCCTAGAGATTTCAAAGCATGTGCTTGTTATACCTCACCTTACATTAAATGAACCCAGGACAGGGCAGGAGAAAGGAATATTGATGATCTCAGTGGCCTAGAAAACTGCCAGTTGCTAAGACTGGGCATGGCGGTGAGCACCTGTAATCCCAGCGCTTGGGAGGCTGAAAACAGAAGGATCGCTATGAGTCTGATCTATGTAGTGAAAGCCTGTAGACCCTGCACTAAAAATACATTTAAAAAATTTAGAAAAAAAAATAAGAAGAAAATTTCCAGTTACTAGATAGCAAAACTCCATGAATAAAAGTTCTGCGTCAACCTTGCTCATTTCTGAATCCTCAGTGATTGGGAAAAGAAATAATGACACACAGACTTAATAAATCCTGCCCAAAGTGTAAGAAAATTGTGGATGAGATCTGACAATCCCACAATATACTGTACAATATCCAAATATAGCATGTAGTAGACTTCATTTTACTAACTTATTCGTGTCTACAGGCACATATTTGTAGAATATTTTATATGTGCAGAGACCCACAGAGGACACAGGAAGCAAATGGATAAATTAAACATGGTCCTTGATCTAAGCAAGCTCACAAAGCAGTGATGAAGAGCTTTGAACAAATAACTATATTGACAACTATTATCTACAGCAAGGATGTATTTAGTTCATAAAGAAATCATTTTATGTTGCTGTTTGGAGATAAATTTACTGTAGAAAATTTTAATGGATAGAAAAAGTATGTGTTTGATGTTCATTCCAGGAAGCAAGAAGAATAGAGCATATGGCTTCCATATCAAGGTCTAAGATGACTGTTCCATTGTCTGCTATCCTATCTGTATTCCAATCATCAAGAGAGGGTGGGAGGGGAATCAATGGTCACATCTTTTTCTCTAAGCCTATAGCCTGAAAGCTCTACACAGCACTTCCACTTACATGTTACCACTTAGTACTGCAAGCAATGCCCGGAAATATACCCATGGTAGGGTGGCCATGTGCCCTGGTAATCTCAGAAGTTCTGTTACTAAAGGAAGAACAGGAGAATGGATAGTAAGGGACAATTAGCAGTTCCTTCTAACAGCTCACTTCTGAAGTAGCTGAGCAGTTAAGACCTATATTTAAAAATATTAGCCTTTGAATTGTGACTGCAACCTCTGCCTCCCTATGGGGGAGACAGAATTATGGTATCTGAGTTTAATATATTATTCTCCATACACTGATGCCAGGGATTGAGGTCACAATGACTTTTTAGCATAGGATCATCAAATCTAAGAGCTACTGAAGAAATAGGGGGAATTTCACAGGGCTACATTTCCAAAGGTAATAGAATAATCAAGTGGCTACTTTGGCTCTCCTCTCATGGCTTAAAGAAAAACAACCAGGATCCTTGCATGCAGTTGTATGGACTGTGTACTAAACAACTCTGGGAGATGCTGTTCACATCATAATAACCATAATGATGATTTTCTAGCAGATTGCACTTGGGGTTCTTGAGGGAGGCCTGCTTCTTTTACAAGTTGTACAAAAGTATTTTTCACTAGCTGTGAGTGTTGCTGGAAATAAATCACATGCCATTTCATATTACTGAAGGGTAAGAGAGATGGGTTGTGAGACTATGTCAAGCCTTTGGTTACTCTTTTAAAAGCATCCTTGAGAGTATTAAGGTGAGTAGCTCTTGTGTTCCCTAGGTAGAGTGATAACTCAGAGCCCAAGTTCATGAAAAGATGCTTTAGATCATTTGTCAGTAGGGAAACACAAATCAAAACCACAATGGAATAGCTCTTCACATTTAGTCATCACAGGATGACTAAAACTGAAAAGTCAGAGAATCAGAAGCTTTGGTAAAAATAAGAAGAAATTGTTACTGTCACTGCCACCCTCATAGATGACCGGTGGGAAGCTAAAATGGCACACATCCAAACTAAATGAAAACAGGCTCACCTATAAACTTATACGTGACTGTTCAACATTCATAATAGTGAAAAAATGAAAATAATCTAAACTGATGAGCAGATAAACAGAATTTGGTATCCTCATACAATGGGATATTGTTCAGATATTAAAGGAAAAGTGCTGATACATGCTATAATGTGGATGAACCTTGAAAACATTATTCTAGGTGAAAGGAAAACATTGCAGAGCACCACATATTACATAATTCTAGTTACATAAAATGTCTAAAATATGTGATTCGATATAGACAGAAAGTACTCTGACAAGAGTTTCAGGCTGGAGAGCGCAGGGTTAGGGAAATGAAAGTTGCAGGAAAACTGGAAGCAGCTACTCTCAGGTTCAGGGCTTCTTTTGGGGGATGATGAAAATGTTCCTAAATCAATCATAGTTCCTAGAAATCATTGAGTTCAATACTTTAAATTTATGGATTATATCTCAGTACAGCTGTTTGCAAACCTAAAGAATATAAGCCAAAAGCAGATACAAGGACAGTTTTTAACTCTCATCATTGAAGGGAGAGAGGCTGGAAGAGGTAAGAGAGTTAATATTTTCCCGAGGAGTTTCAGTACTTCATCCTTTATTCCAGCAGGAATCAGAGAATCTGGCCAAATGATTACATAGGTGTATAAACTGTCAACTACCAGAGGGGGAGAAATAAGATTTTCAAAGCATAAATGACATTTAATGGTGGATATAAAATACTTTAGGATTATTGATTTTTGTTTAATCACATTGCATGTACTCTCAAGATTTCATCTAAAAGATGTATCTTTAACAGGAACAACAGCACTCTCAGAAGAGGGAAGTGGATCTTATTGAAGAGGCAACAAATATTCCTCTCTTTCCATATAAAGCACTGATAGGGCTGGGGAAATAGCTCAGTGGCATAAGTGCGTGCCTAGCAAGCACAAGGTCCCAAGTTCAATACCCAGTATCACACACACACACAAAGATATACATTACATAAAGAGATGTATAGTACATCTATGATATTAAAAGTTCATGGAGAGATGATTAGAAAAAAATATCTACAAAGGGACCTAGAGGTCTAAAATATTCTTATTCTCCTATGTAATTTGGTGTATATATACCTTATACTACACACTGGTGAAATCTTGTGTCTTACACTAAGAGTTTAAATTTTGAAGCCAAAAACTATGACTTCCTGTAGAACTAAAGTGGAGAGTGCTTACCTTTGTGCTATCTCTTCTCAAGTCTTCTCTTTCTTACCCATTTCTACCCCTAAAATACAATCTTTGACATGAAAAGAAAAATATGTGCTATTCCTCTCTTCAAGTCATTGATCCTTCACACGCTCCACACACTGCCCAGACATCTCCCTTCCACTATCTACACAGGAAGACCTGCAGGAAAGACTAAGCCCACAGCCTCTTCTCTCTCTCTCTCTCTCTCTC
>NDGM010801411.1:0-12304 GCA_002564305.1 Octomys mimax
AATAAGCACTTCCCTGGCAAGCGCAAGGGCCTGAGTTCAATCCCCAGTTCCGCAAAAAAAAGAATACTTACCACTGGCTGACATGCACAGTCATCTCTATCTGCCCCTTAACAGAAGGCTACTTTTATTTATTTATTTTTGGGGTACCAGGAATCATGCTCACAACCCTGCACTTGCCAGGCAGGTGCTATGCTGCTGGAGCTACATGCCCAGCCTCAGTAGGATGCATTTTAAGAAGTGCAGCAATGGGTAATTCACACTGTGTGTACAGCACAGGGCACACTTACACAAACCTATATGCTACAGCCCACAGTAGAGCCAGGGCAGTGATGGAGAATCTTTTAGACACCCAGTGCCCAAGCTGCAACCCCAAACCATGTACTTATCATAAAGTGCCAATACGACAATTAAACCTGAATACTGGAGGCTTTAGTTTAAAAACACAACTGTTATTCAGTGACTGGCTGCTGGGGCGACTCGGCTCATGTGTCAACAGAGAGGTGTCGGTGCGCCTGCTGTGGCATGTGTGCCACAGGTTCACACCACTGAGTAGGCTATACAGCATACACCATGGGATCACGTGCCCAGTGCTGACAGAAATGTAACTCTGAAGGTACAAGTCCCTATGCAAGGCTGTACCATCAGCCAATGACTGACCCCGGTCCACGACGCAGAAAGGAGGATGGCTCCAGGGCTCTTCGCACTCCCCAGACCAAAGTGTGCACTTCTGCCTTCTGACTCGGGGTGTAGTCCCTGGAGGTGCCACCATTAAATAACTTAGGTGTTCAAAACACAGAAATAATCTACTGAATGAATACAATACCAGTAATACTCTCATCCATTTTGTACTAATAGACACAGTGTCTACTTACTGACCTGCGCTTGCTCGAAATCTCTCAAGATTTCCTTTTCTCCAGAGTTCTAATTGGAGTTCTAATGGCTTAACCAGACGTAACCTTTACTAGACACCTGTCTTGCAGCTTCTCCTAAGCCTGGGAAGGCTGGCAGCACTGCAGCCAGCACCAAGACTCTGGAGATGCTCACTTTGCAATGGGCAAAGCAAGAAGCAAGTCACCAAGCAGCACGGTCTGGCAAGCATGACCCAGATCCACTACAGTAATGAGGCCAGAAGTAGCTGGCGGGCCACTTTCAGCTGGTCATGGAAGGCCGATCTGTGAAGACATCACTGAGAGTCGGGGAGAAATCGATTACACAGAAGGAGGGTATTCTGGGCAAAGGAAAAGGAAATTAGAAGCAACCTAAAACGAGAACATATTCAATACAGCCGGGTAAGAAAGTCAGCATAGCCGGAGGGGTAGTGAGGAGATAACATGGGGTCGTAGAAACAGCTGGATTTTAAGAGCAACATGGACTGGGTTTGTAGTTCAATGGTAGAACACAAGCTTAGCATGTAAGAGACCCTGGGTTCAAATTCCAGCAGTAATGACAACAAAAATGACTGGGCTCATGCCTATACTCCCAGCTACTTTGGAGGCAGAGGCAGGAAAATCTCTTGATCCTGGACATGCAAGACATGGGCGGCACTGTAAGAGCCCATCAGTGATTATCTAAATAAATGGCAATGCGAAGCAGCTGCCACGCTCCATAACCTTATCCTGCCACTTCACCTAGCTCAAGCAGAAGAGGGCTTATATCAGTGCGGGGCCAGCAGAGATGAGCGAGGCATTTTGAAGGTAGAGACAACACATGCTTAAGAATTAAAAGACACTAAGGAACAGCATGTTGGTGGGTTCAGAACGAGATGAATCAAGTTTAGCTTGAACTGGGCAGATGATTCTCCCAAGGAATCTGAGTGGCAGAGACTATAAGTTTCAAAACTAGAAGCAGGGTGACTGGTCATTCTGGCTTCCCAGAATGTGGATTTTCACATTAAAGAAGAGTGTCCTGGAAGCCAAAGGAGCTGATCACCTAGATACAAATCAAGAGCTCTTTGCTGACGTGCTAAGTGAGAAAGGCCCACCAGACCTCAATGTGGAGACCTCTAAAGGGGCAGGAAGCGCTAGTTTGAGCAAAATGTGAGCAGCTGATACAGAACTGGGACCCACAGGAGCACACGATGGCACTTAAAAGTCCAAAACTAGACGACAGCGCACTCAGAGAGGAGAGGGCCCAGAACAGAGCTGGTGTTTCTCTTTTTCAAAGTAACAGACTTAGAAATACTGCCTTGGTTGGGTTCTCTACTATTTACATAACTACTGACCATAATGTTCTCACTACTGTTTTTCAGATACTGCCAGGAACTCAAAACACAAAAGCAAGCCGCATGCTCTCAGGTGTTTCTGCGTAACCCACCTTGGGCTATTCTGCTCAGACCCTGGGCGGCAACGACCGCACAATACACACTCTCCGAGCTCCTGTCCCGGGGCCACGCAGCTGCATGGATCTGGCTCACTGCCCACTGGTTCGCTGTGGCTTGTCCAAAGATTCACTGAAAACAAAGCCCACTACTGCTCCTACCGTGTGTTTGACCTCATCTCTCCCATGCTCCTCCCACTTGACCTTGAATCTTATTATTCCCAACAAGCATGACCCTCAATTTCCACACTCAAAATTGGAAAAAAGGGACACAGAAGCAAACAGGTCTCTGAGGGCAAGTTCTGGTTGACAGAGGTCTGGCTATCCACACCACTGGTGTGGCTACAAGGATTTCTAACGCCCTTGGCTACAAGAAAAGAACAATTAGGAGAATAGCTCAACAAATGGCCCATTTCAACCATGAGACGGATACAATGTGTCTGGTGACCTATTTTAAATAACTAAATAAGAACTTCCCAACTGGCCCACTTGTCTAACTGTCCAGCCAATCCAAGCAAATAATAAGAGAATTTCAAAAAAAGATCAAAACAGGCCCTGAGATTTGAAATGGCTGTCAGCAAAGCTCTCTGGGGCACTGCATGGAACCACTCCTTATAGGAGGGGCAGCGTCCCTTGGCCTGGGAGAACTTGGCTCAGGCAAAAAGGGGAGCAAGGCGGGGGTGGGGGAGAAAAAGCAGGACAGAAGAGACAAGATGATCTCCCACCAGGAAAAGTAACCCCAAAATGGTAACCGAGAGAAACTAAGCCGCTAAGTTTATGGTTGGGGGGACTCAGTATTGTAAAATGTCTACTTTTGACAAATTGAAATGGGTTCAGTGAAATCTCAGGTAAAAATCTAGCAATATTGAATGGAGGAAAACAAAGACAAATGCTAAACTTTATATAAAAATGCAAAACATTGATCCAAGGTCATCAAAAATATGAAAGGGGTTAGAAAACTCACATATCTGATTTTAAGACTTCTAGTGCTAAAATACTAAGAGTGTGGAGTTTGCGTCATAGGGCAGACAGTAGAAGACAAGAGACCCACACATGCCCAGCCAGCTGATTTCCAAGCCAGACGCCAGCTCAGTTCAATGAGCAAGAAGACCCGTCTGGCGCAGCACACTAGACATATGCACAGCTCAGTCGCCTCATTACATACACACGACATTAGACCTGGGTTACAGCTAATGGCAAAAGACAAACTCAAGCTGCATGAAATAAGCATCAGAAAGTATATTCCTCCTACTGGATGGGAAAAGCTTTTTTAGATAACACAATAAAACACAAATCATAAAAAGTATTTGATAGGATAAATTTAACCTTTCTATGGCTAAATATTTTTTTGAAAAACTAATGGTAAGAATGTAGAACAACTGAAGCCTTCATGAAATGAAGTGCTAATGCATCTATAAAATGGTGCGACCACTTTAGAAGAACACCTGGGGATTTCTAATTGAATAAAACATAAATCTACACTGTTAACCGTTCTATTCCTGGGCAACAGTCAGACAAATGAAACTGCATGTCCACAGAATGACTTATGTAAGATCGGTATGGTGACTTCATTGGTTAACAACCAACAACCCAGATCTTAATCTTAATGTCTATGCATTTTTATTGGATGTGTACAGAATCTACATTGAATTTTTTATGGGTTTTATTTGTTTATTGACAGTAACTATAAACTTTACCACTGAAATATACCCTCAGCTCTGCCCCCCAAAAAACTTTATGAAAAAGAAGCAAAGTGGGGTTAGGAATGTGTCTCGGCGGCACCGTTCTGTCCTGGCACGTGTGAGGCCCTGCATGCCACCCAAAGGTGCGAGCTGGGATGGGAGTGTACTCCTGTAACGCAGACTTAGGGGGATAGTGAGTTGGAGCCCAGCCTGGACTGCACCGAGGGGACATTCCTTACCCCCGCCCCCTGCAAAAAAAAAAAAAAATCAAGAGAAAAAAAGTGAAGAGCAAAGACCTAAGAGGGCTAGGCTAACCTTTCTGCTCTCCTACTTTTGTTCTCCCAACACTGGAAGGAGGAAGAAGAGAAAAATGGGAAGGATGGAGGGCAGGGAGAGAGAAAATGTGGGCTGGAGCGGGGTTACATGCCTGGAAAAGCATGACGAGGCATGGAGGGAAGAGACAGTGAAACGAATGGACTACACGAGTCACATTCAGGAGGTGAGCTGGCTGGGAGAGGAGAACAAAGAGGGGCTACAGAAAGGAAGAGAGCTTCATAAAATACAGAGTTAGGGACAAAGAAAAAGAAACAGCTGGGAAGCCTGGGAAGCAGCTTTATTCTCCAGCGAGTTAAATTCTCACAAAGTAGGCCAGCTGTGCTTCCTTCCACGCCCTGGCCCAGAGTCAGTCAGTTCCCTTCGAAGCCCCAAGCACTGCTCTGTCCCTTGGTGCCACCTGAAGGAAACTGCCAGTGGGGCGGACACCACACTGGCCTACACCACTGAGAGGATGAAGGGCCAATGACCAGACTGTCTTCAGAATGGCGCATGAACTACATCCACAGAGACGAACTCTCACACAAAGAAATGTATATGGGCCCATCTGTTTTTTTAAATGACTTGATTTGCTAATTTTAAAACACAATTGTGCATTTGGGCCTTTACTTGCAAATCCTTACAACGGGGATGGCCTGTGTACAATAAACAAAATAATCTTTCTGGGTGAGGGGAGTAGAACCAGGGATTAAATACAAGGCCATATACCTAGCTATAACCCTATTTCTTTATATTTTTACTTTGAGACAGGGTCTCACCAAGTTGTCCAAGCTAGTCTGGAACTTGTGCCCCTGCTGCCACAGCCTTTTGAGTAATGCTAGGATCACAGGCATGCACCACCACACTAGAGCTAGAATCTTTACAACACTCAAACGTTCTAAATATAAACCCCTGTGTCAGGGTTAACTTACTCATTCATAGGAAGAACCTAACATTAAATAAATAGTGCATAAGGCAGCTAATTCACCTTCCGCACAGAACCAAAATACTTCCATCAGAGACAAAAAGATTATCTTCCATGTGTAATTTTTTGCATAAACAAGTTCTGATTCTTGCATTACAACTTAGATATATATGCTCCCCTCTGCATGTGTGAGTTTAAGACTACATGATTTTGCCCTACTTTCAAACAATGTATTGCTTGAATAACCATCTCTCTTTAGAAGGAAAAAAATTTAACAAGAGTTAAAATACTTTTGTCAGAGTAAGCAATTCTATCTCTTGCTACTGCATACTTCTAGTTTTGTTCTGTTTTGCTTGGGAGATGCTGGGGGTTGAACCCACGGCCTCGTGCATACTAGACAAGTGAGCTACACTGGGCTGCCCCCACCCGTCCTGCTGTGTGCTTGTTTCTCATTCAGCAAACACCCCATTTCCAAGACACTCAACATAACCTCTTTTTTATTGGCACTAGCTTTGACATTGTACTTCTCAGAAATCCAAAATTCCTAAAAACAAGTTCTATGAATCACATATATTAGAAAGGAAAGAACAGGCTGCGTGGACCCAGATATGACCCCTAATCACACAGTCTGGCAACACTCGGCATCATCAACCATCTCCTCCCCTCAGCAGAACAAGCACTGACAGTGACAGGCCAGTGTTCCGAAGCAAGCCCAAGACGCCTGTCGATGCAGGCGACCGGCCAGTCATGAGGAACATCAGACTCCATGCTACAGTAGTTTTAGAGTTCCCATTAGAGTCACCTCAGGTTTACTATGAAAATGCAAGAAAGCACTCCTGACCCTGCATTTCTGGAAGCTACTGCCAGGTGAAGCGTCTCCAAGCCTGCCTCCACGTGAGGTGGCACTGTCCCGTTGCAGGAGGCACACACTCACTGTCTTGCGGCAGCAGCAGCCTCCTCACCCAAAGGTGTCGGTGACGTCACACAGACAGCCACTGTTCCACTTTCTAGCGCCACAGCAGAGAGGGGAAGAAAATGCCTCTTACCCCCTTAAAATTTTCCCTGCAAATTTTATTTCCTGAGGTCCAGGACAGGCACTGCTCCACGAGTAGTCTTTCACACTCATGAGCACAGGCTTCTAAAAGCCTGAAGGCTACAAACCCACCTGTAAAAGAAATGGTCCTCTGTCTAAGAAATCAGACTGAGTCTGATGTAGTCATGACAAAAGCCAGTCTGCGTGTGCGTATCCAAGAACTTCATGGCTACTACCAATGAAAACCTGTTGGATACAAAATAGTAACTACTGTGTTTGTAGATAGATAGATAGATAGATAGATAGATAGATAGATTGATTGCTTGACTGATTGATTTGTATTTTAGGGAAGGGTTGACAGGGTGTTCTGGGTCTCACTACTAGATGGGACTTGGAGTGATCCGCCTGTTTACAGTCTCCCAAGAGCTAGAATTACAGGCTCCCCACGCCCAGTTTCAGTCACCCTGTCAGCGCGCCCCAGGGGCAGGGCCGGTGCTCAGGCCTGGGATGTGATTGTAGACCTCATGACACGCCAGCAACTCCTGTTGATGTGATGTGCTGAGACCCTCAGTCAGAGTAACAGGAAGGGGAGTGCCCCTCCCATTTAGGACTCTCCACTAAAAAGCATTTCACCTGCTAGCTTGTGGGGGAAATGCGAGAACTACCGGCAGCCCTCTTGAGCAGGATGTGCAGACACTGCAAAGAGACAGGCAGTCTCAAAAGGTGACAGAAAAAGAATGAGGCCCTCTGCCTTTAGAGAAAAAACTTAGCAAAACCTACACGAGGCATTTTTTTCCTCATGCAGAAAAAGCTGAGAAACTAAGAAACTGCTCTATAAACCACTGTATTTTCCCAGATATGAAAGCAACACAGTATTAACCACAGTTAATGATGTAAAGGCCCTGAAAAAGAAAGACCGCAACTGCTCCAGATGGCTCCCCTCGCCCCTCCTCACCCCTTCTCCCACTGCCCACTCTTTTGTCTTCTGGTCAGCTCTGAAGCTTCGGGATGGGTACGCTTTGCCCTTTCCATCCAGAAACACTGCACCAGAAAACAGACATTCCACAGCAAAGAGCAACACAATCCAACCTTTATTATAATATCAAAAGGGAAGTGAACTTGATCATGAAGCTTACAGATCTCAAGCAGCTGGGACAGAGATCTGAAGGAATGAAGTGGAGTGAGCAGAAAGAAAGTACGAATCAAGACGTTCTCTTGCCAGGCCTCACCCACCAAGCTGCCCCTCCTGCACAGGACTGCATCCCTGTGTCCCTGGGGAAGGGATTCCTCTTCAGGGATTATTCCAAGCTGCGGTTTCACCTCTGAAGGATTCCAAGAATCAGAAAGACTGGCAAATTTTCAGACCAAAATTTCAATTCAACTAAATCACAGAGGTTGAAAAAAACGAAGACCTGTAAATAACTTTGTTAAAAATAAGACAATTCTCCAACTCTTCTCTTAAAATCTTTATTTCTCTCACATCTCAAAAGAAATAAACGGCAGTGTATTACAGTGACGAAGATTAAACCTGTTTATTTCATAGCTTTCTGACAGAATTAATGAAATGAGAATTCACTGCATAGGAAATTAGAAAGACCACAGAGAAAATAAAGGCTATGGAAGCAACAAGAGAGCTTGGCCTAGCACAGAGCCTGGCCTAGCGCAGAGCCTCGCCACAAAAACTAAACAACAACAGTAAGAAGAACAACTGAGCCTTTTCTTTTTCTTGCAGTTAATCAATGAGCAAATGAATCATACAAGCTCATCAATCACCCTCAGACTTTGGTGAGAACATGGTGGTTACCTGGCATGACTCATGTCAACCCAAAAGCAATTAAAGGCCAAATAGTTGGATTCTTTGTTTTTAGCCCTAACAGTAGCAAGCAGCCATGTGCTGGAGTGGAAACAGGAGCCCTAAGCAAAAACTCTACCACAGAGCTATAATCCCACCCCCCTCTACTTGAGACAGGTTCTCTTTAAATTGCCCAGTCCATCCTTCACCTTCAGCCTCTCCAGTACCTGGTATGACAGGCTTGCACTACTATATCCAGCTAATTTTTCTTATTTGGATTATAAATTCTTTAGATGAATTCTTTTCTAATTTCTTTCCAGCTTAGACTCACTACGTCATCTTTGCCTAAGCTTGGTTTTACTGTCATCCTCCACTCAAAAGGTCAAAATTATCTCATCATGAAAGAAGGAATTAGAGACAGGAAGGGAAAGTGTACTCGGAAGGAGTACGAATGAAGACTGAGAGACCAGCTGCACACAGCATCTAAAGCCTTTGAAAAGAGGTTATGCTGCTATCTGACCCAGAGCAGAAAACTCTCAGCATGTCTTTGCGCAGGAGTAGTACACTTCATACAATCAGTAGCCCACGGAGAGGGCTCACACTGTCCAGCAAGAGTCCAAGGAGCAAATACACAGATGGAGAGGATTCTTACTCGTGCTGTCACCACCAGGGCTTAGAACAAGACTCAAATAGCACTTGTATGTGTTGTGCAACGAACCTAACACGTGCACAGAAAAAACACAAGTTCTAAGTTACTGAACATGATCTTAAAAATTCTGTCCCATGAAACCACTCATGAGAAAAAAGAAATTATATATAATTATTATTTATCAGCGATGACATTTTAAAAGCAAAAATCTGCTTTCTTACTTAAATGTGAAAATCACCATTTAAAATTAAATTTATATTACAACACCAGTGATAAAACTTGCACACATTTTTCAACAATTGGTTACAAAATAATTTTAGAGTTCTCTACATTTGCCTAATACAATTTAAACCAGATTTTCATGGAAGAGGTTGCAGTTATGAAAGAGGGATTCAGCAAACTGCTGCTGTCCCCCCAGAGTCTTCAAAGACAGTGCCATGTTCCTCCTAACATTAACAACTGCTGAGAGGCAATCCTTTAAAAATATTCACTTTCTTTCATGGGTGGAGTTTCCCAAAGAACTTCAGGCTGAAAATCTAAAGGGAGGCCGATCCAAAGCAGAGTGATACTACAAAACGCAGGCTTCCTTTAAAGCAACTTTTGTACTCTGCACTTGGTCGAGAAGGCAGAGGACAAAGCTCTCACCATTTATTTGCTTTGCACATTGTACTACAAGGGTTCAGAACGCCACACTGTGGGGGCCACTACTGGCCAGCTGGGTGAAGCGCACCCCGGCTCCTGGAGAACGCCTCTTAAGTTCAGACCCTTGAAAGAAGCCCACTGGAAGTTAAGAAGGCTGTGGCATACCATGCTATTTTTAGCTTCAGAGTAGGATACCAGCAAGCAAATGCTCAGAAATTAGCAAAACACCACAATGGACAAATACTTTCAGATCAAGGGAGATGTATGTTGCTTACATGAATTTTGCAGCATAATGATTCAAAAAAACAGCGTAAGTCAAATCAACATAAACTGAGGCACGATAGAATGTTAGTGAGCTAATCAGAGACCTGGGTGGTACAGAATTCCAAGAAAGTTTTGCAATGTAGCACTGCTAACATAAAACTGCTATGGGGAAGGAGAAGGAAACACAGAAACCAGGCACCTCAGACAGGGTGCAGCATGGGACTGTTACCTTGTATTAGAAATGATCATTAAAACCTGAGAGGGTCTCTGACCTCTACTGATCCTTGGTAACTGCCACCTGCAGCCTCTGGCGATGCCTCCCAGCTTTCTGTCGTGGCAGCACAGGTCAGCCCTTGCTAGAGCACGCTGCTCTCCTCTTTCTACGCAGTAGTGTATCTTATAGGGTGCCCTCGCTTTAAAAAAGCAAAAAACAAAACCAAAATTCACATGTACTGCGGAGAGTATGCCCTACACATTATTTTCTCCCTAATACATCAATCAAAACAAACGCTAACCAGAACAGGCTATGGAGGTCTGCTGGTTTATCAGGAGACTCTTTCCTTTATCCTTTGATTAAAAAGCCACAACCAGAAGAAATAAACTCTTCCAGTGTTGCTGAAGACACTGAGTTTCATGCATGCATTCCATAAGTCTAACATTATCTCCAACCAATCCCTAATTAATATTTATCGTGGGTTACTCCTCTCTCCCTTTTTAACAGTGTTCTGTGCTCTACAACCACATATTACTAATGTAAAAAATGGCCATTTCTGAATAGTAAAACTATAGTTTTCATTTCTAATTTTATGTTTATCTGCATTTACTGCATTTTTCTTAAGAGTATTTCAATTTTTAAAAGGCACTCAAACTTTACTGAGATCAGAATACTAACTAAGCTTTTTTTTTGGCAGAACTGGGGATTGAACTCAGGCCCTTGCACTTGCCAAGCTAGCACTTATTCTACTGAGCCATCTCCCTGGCTCCTAAACTTTCTTAATACTTTGAACAAATATGACTGAGATGTTATTGCAAACAGTCATCAAAATGCAATTACACACAACTTAGAATTAAAACAAACCAAAAAAAAAGATGCAATTACACAAATGACAGCCACAATGAATGCTGGAGCCTGACCTGAATTTTCACGCCAAAACCCTGCACATATGCAAAGTGGAGGGATATATACCAGACTCACCCTAAATAAAGCCTACTGCATAGCAGTAATACAATGGAGAAACCATCAAATTTTATGGATGGAGCCAATTACTGAAGGCAAAACAGAGACAGTCGGTGTATCTGCTCCTACCACTAGGTAGGGCATTACAGATTATAAGGGAGCCCCTAAGTCCACAGACCAAAATAATTTTATTTAATTGGTTAGAGAACAAAATTCTTTTTAAAAAAATGAGAGTGGGGTGCTTTCCTTGTGGACCAGCAATCCTTCAGAAAACTGAAAAGGCATCTGTTGTCAAAGGAGATAAAAAAAATAAAACTCCCTTATATATTTTCTGTCCATCAAAACCGTTGGAATTGCTGAATATACTCTAGGTCACTGCACCTACTAGCATGAGAAAGCTCCACAGAAGAAATTCTTTACCAAGTAACCCAGAAACCACAAAGTGACATGAAATTCTCACTATAGACAACCCTCATATCCTCTGCTCAGGTATTCCTTGATGACTCAACTACACAATATGCACACTAAGGATGACGAGCATGATTTTTTTTTTTAATTGAAGCATGATGCCTTGGCTCCCAATTATAAAAAGAAAGTACGTGAGAAGTTAACTGGGTACTAAAGCAGTCCATATGATACACAGGGTCATGGTTGTTAAGGAGCAGGCACTCTTGGTAACACAGCCTAACTGGCTAATATGAAGGTCTCTGTGATGTGCATTAGAGAAAAGATCTTCCCTGTCCATCTACTAAGGAGTTTTAGGGAGTATCCACTAACAAAAAATATTTTAACAATCTGTTTTTCTTAGAAACTTACTCTAAAATCTTCCACTTTAAGCCTTGGATGTGTTAATAATGATTAATTTCATAGTTTGAAGATCTGACTTTCAAGAACTCCGAAATAATGGGACGAGGTCTCCCAAGCAGCAATGCTCCAGATTAACAAAGGCCACCTGACACCTACGCATGCACACATACACCCACAGACGCACACCGTGGCTCTGCCACAGAGCACAGAGCTGCAGTGAGCCGTGGCACTCGCCTTGCTGCCAGCGGGGTGCTCGAGACGCCCACCCGCATATACTCCAGCATGAAAATAAAGACTTAGCCAAATATTAAGAAGTCAACTCATGTAGTTGAAAATCTGCTCTTTTCATTATGAAAGGATAAATCTGCTTGTCTGTTTCTCTTCAGAACAAACACAGTAAGACAGACAATGAGCGCTGAGCATAATCTTTAGTCCACCCTCAAAACCAGAAGATCGAATTAAAAGGCTTATTTTCTATCTAGGAAAAGCCTCCATTTTATCTCTACTCCTTAATGGCTTATAAATGTCTTTAATTTTAGGATGAACAGATTATTTGCTATAAAATAAGCTGAAAAGCACAAAGTAAAAAAAAAAAACAAAACCAACTTTTGACCAAGGCTGGGGATATAACTCAGAGGCATAATAAGCACCTGCTTGGCAAACACAAGGTTCCAAATTCAATCCTTTTTTTTTTTTTTTTTTTTT
>NDGM010801612.1:0-12708 GCA_002564305.1 Octomys mimax
GAAAGAAAGAAAGAAAGAAAGAAAGAAAGAAAGCCAGCCAGCCAGCCAGCCAGCCAGCCAGCAGCCAGCCTCAACTGCCCTTCTTCCCAGAGGTGTTCAGCAGACAGCAGCTAGAGCTGAAAGAGTGCTGACGGGCGCCCTGAGCTGCAGCTTCTTCCCGGAAACCTGCAGCATTCCCAGAGTAACCCAGCGTGAGGGCTGTAGCTGGCACCTAGGCATGCATCATGCCATCCTGGGGGAGCAAGCACTCAGCGAAAGGTGCCGAAACCCAGGGACCATCCCAGGGCAGAGCCTTTGCAGCACCACTGGCTGGTGAAGGAAATGCCCAGGCCATTCCTGGGGGACAAATGACATGAAGCAGGGCCGCAGCACTTGGCAGTGATAGGCAAGATCTCAGAGCCATGACTGTCGGAGCCCATCCCCAAAGAATGGGTGCTCCCAGACCCCGCCCATGGAGAGGCCTGACAGGAGGATGCCAAGGTTGAGGCAGAGAAGCCAGTCAATAGCCAGCAGCTGCTGTCTTCTGAGGCTGGGGTGACCCGGGGGGACACACAATGAGAGCAGGTGGGCCTGTGCTGCCTACTCATCCTCATGTCACCATGGGACACTGTCAGCCATGCCAACTGCTGCCCCTGATGGGGCCAGGACAGCCTCCAACACCAGCTGGGGTGTGGGTGGAAGAACCAGAGGCTGATGTCTTATGAAAGCTAAAAATTTAATATTAAAAATGTGAAAAAAAAAAAAAAAAAACCAAAATGGTTCCAAGAAGACAGGACTCAAGGCAGTGCTGACAGGGACAGGGCAGTGGGAGGCAATGGGAGGTATAGCCCAGGCCTCTAGCGATGCAGAACGTTTTAGAAATTACAGGCCACCAGGCTACACTGAACTAAACAATTATTTTAAAGGCTCATAGTACTGTTTTCAAGGTAGTCAGCATGTTTTTGAAAACTAGTAGGCTTCCTAACAAGGGCCTTCCAAATGGATTTTCTGGTTGCTGACGCTGTTACCTGAAGAAAAAGAATGTGTGTGATTTGCTTGGATGAGCGCAGGCAGAGAAAAGGTCAGCAACAATTCCGAATTATCATTAGCTAATATGCTGGTGAGATCTATGGCTGTTCAGACCCAAGTGCCAAGTCTGAAGGTAACAGCTGCTATCTCTAACTGTTCAGAAAATTTGACCCAAAGAGCGAGAGAACCCTAGAAAGACACCACGAAACTTCTCCGATGGTATCTCAGGACACTGATTTTACCAAGAACCAGAGTCCTGATGCTCAGGACAGCACAGCTGGCATGGGGACGGACCGTGACGGAGCTCCCCAAAGCCTCCCCTCACTGCGGCACCACACGCTTCTCCACAGTCACCTCTGAACCAAAAGCAGGAAGCCAGGGCCCAGCAGGGCACCCACAGAAGAGCATCCACCTTCCCCAGGCAGCTGGCCCAGGCCACTTGGCCTCCCACAACGGAACACATCGCTGTATCTCAGGGGCATTCGATTTTGGCCAGAACCTTAACCCCTGGAGGGTTGTTTTTGTTTTTGTTTTTGTTTTTTCCCCTGGAGGTATTTTTAGCCCTCTTAGAAATGTCCCTGGAACAACTCTGGGTAGCCCCTCGCACTCTTGGGCACGCAGCAGATGCTTAACTGATGTGTAGGGCACTAGGCTGTTGAACGTGGCAGGCACTGGTTTATCTTGGTTCCCCAAGACCAGATCGTCCCCTATCCACAGCACTGCGCAGTTGTGCAGCTCATGAGCTGGCCTTCCTCCCTGGGGGCCCACCGAGGCAGACAGAGCCCCTCCCAACTCCTGCAGTCGCAGGCCCTCATACCTGCAGTAATTCTGCAGTCTGCACTGTTAACCCTGTGATGTGCTGCATGCGCCGATTCACTCGGGCCACAACGGGGTCCTCGTCCTCCTCCAGCCAGGAGCTAGAACAGAAGAAGAGCAGAGACCTTGGGTAGGGAAGCCTCCGAGGGTGGCCTGCGCTCTCTTCCCAACCTCCAGGCCAGGACTGAGGGGCCAGGGCGAGTGGGGTCCAGGCAGGCAGGATGAGCCCCGCCAACTGCGACTCAGCCGCCCAGCAGCTCCACCCCTGCTTACCTTTTGGAAACCCTGTAGCTTGCGACAGTGAGGACGCCTGTCTTGGGATCACGCACAGTGGCTCGTGCAAGCTGGAAGTCAGGAAGAAAAGCCAGGCTTACCCCTTGCACCCTGCGGGCTTTCCCCTCCAGCACTGGGACCAGATCTGCCACCTTATGGGGAAGCAGCTTTGTACCGCATGGCTCAAGCCAAGACCCTATCATCCTTTTCTGTTTATATGAAAACAAAATGTCATAATGAAATAAAAAGAGAGTAAAAACAGTTAATACACAGGGTATTGCTATCATCAAAGTAGTTACTCAGAGTACAAGACACAGACAACACAAGATTCTTATTAAAAAAAAAAAAAACAGATAATAGCACAAAACTTTCTTTCCAGTACACTAAGGAAACTAGTAGTGTAGACAAAGTGACTCCATTCCGTAGGTCAGCCTAGAGCAGGCCTCTGAGGTTGCCACGCTCCTCCTCCCCTGGCCACGCAGCCCAGCAGTCGCTCCCCATCCTTCCTCCGCCCCAGGTCTGAGCCATGCATACTCTGCCCACGCCCTCCTGTACCCACCCACGCATCTTCCTGAACCGCAGCCGCACACCAACGGTGGCTGCTCCCACCACACTCACATTCACCATCCCTGAGCCTCGACTTCCATGGCCCTCGAGCCGGCCACGCTGCACGCCCTCCTGACCCACTATGGCCTCCTCCAGCCCATCCAGATGCTCCTGCCCCACTCCTGCCCGGGCTCCACTGCTGCAAGGAGGAAAGGCGGCAAGTTCTCCCGCCAGGAGCCTCACGTGTCAGAGGACAAAGCCACAGGAGAATTCCACAAGTGAGGCTCCCACCACCTGGAAGCCATCTACCCACATGTATGCACACTTTTACATACATGTACACACATACACCCCTCATCATCTTAGCCCCCCAGTCACCAAAAGAGGCTTGACAATACAGCCAGGAGGAACCCTCTGCCTAAAGCTGCACCCAAAGACTGTCCTAGCGGCCTCCCGTGGTGACCGCAGGCCTAGATCTCCTTGCTTTCCATGAGTATTTGGGAGGTGCCCCCATGGCGGTGGCACTATGCGCGGTGGCTGAGAACCGCCGTGGCCCCCATCTAAATCAGGTGGGAAGGCAGGAAACCAGCCAGGAACTGCAGCACAGCATCGCGATCCTCTAGGAACTCAGACAAAGGCCCAAGCAGGCCTCCCCAGGGCAAGAGGCTACCTAGCTGAGACCTCGACGGCAAACAGGATTAGCCAGGCAGGGGAACAGGACAGGGCAGGAGCCGTGACGTGGAGCCTGGAGCACAGCATGGCCTACAGCACGAAGTTCAGGCAGGGCAGCAAGAGGAGGATGGGCTGAGGACACTGCCGAGCGGGAACAGGGGCTCCTGCTAGCTCATAGCAAGGGAAACAGGAAGACGTTGTGGGTCGGGGCTAGGGTAATCACAACTAGACATCAGGATCGCTATGGAAATCTCAGAGTGCTGACTCTCGGGGGCTGAGTAGGAAGAAGGCAGCCAGAGAGGAGGCCACACTGGAGGTCAGGGCAGGTCAGCAGCCTGGGCCACAAGGTGCCGGGAATGATGCGGAGTGAGGTGGAAGCCTGGCTGGTGGGGCAGCTGACCCACCTGCATGCTGCACTGCTACGACACATTCTAAGAGGCGGCCAGCAGCCCTAGGAAGGTGGCTGACCTGGGGGCCCTTCCTGAGCTCAGCGGAATGCAGTCCCGCCCTGGTGATCGTGGCTGCCACATACGGACCCCGTCTACATAGCTGAGCCTGGCACTGGCCCGGTGCCCACAGAAGAGGCTCCAGGCAGCTGCATGCTGCTCTTGGGCACAGTCAGAGCTATTCTGAAAGAGGCCCAGGGACCCAGAGGCGACTGCCAGACATTCCCCACAGGCCAAGTTAAGCCCATTGGCCTCACTTCAAAGCCAGAACAGCATCTGTCCCTTGTCGCCTCCGGAAAGGGGAGGTCAGCTGACAATGGTCAGCATGTTTGGAGCTTCAAATGGCTCCTGTTCAAAGACGAGTTTTCCCAAAGCTCACTCACACCCACACACCCACACCCCACACCCACACACCCACACACACATACACACCCACACCCCCACACACACACACACCCCACACACACACACAGGTTCTGTGCGTAGGACTAAATGACAACAGGTAAGGAATACTCCAGGAGATTTTGGTATGATAGCGCTTCTCTCGCCTGGAAAACTAGAAAGGCAGTTTTCTTCCCTGGAGAAGGCCGGAGCCAAGGCTGAGGGGGAAACAGGCTCGCCACCCTCCATACTCTGGAGCTGCGTCTGCACCCCTGACGTGGCCAACGATCAATCCTAAGGGACCTAAGCCGAGGTCGGTTCAAAAGCAAGGTCCAGCAGTCAGAACAGAAGCTACTTCAGGTCTCGCCAGGACTGCTAGGCCTCCTGCCACTACAGTTCAATTAGGAGCAGGGCGACAAAGAATCCAGCTAAGCCGGGTGTGATGGTGCATGCCTGTAATCCCAGCACTCTAGGAGACTGAGGCAGGAGGACTGCAAATTCGAGCTCTGCCTGGAGAAAACAGTGAGACTCTCTCTCAAATAAAAAAATAATTAAAAGGAGCTGAAGATATGCTAAAGGACAGCAATTTTTTTTTCTTTTTTTTGAGGGGCTGGCTCAAGATGCCTTGAGAGCAGGTCTGGGAAGGCTTGAGGATCTGGGGATGGAACCACAGCACCCTGATTGCTTTGTTTAAGCAGTCCCTTAAACAACTGAGCTAATGGGCAGGCTCCCAGGATAGCAAATCTTCTATAAACAGAAACAAAAGGATACTTGTACGACATGACATACACATAACCAACGGCCAAGTGCATACTTAGCAAGAAAACACCAGAAGAATTTCCAGGAAACTCAGAAAGAAGATAAAGATGCTTATTGTGCTAACGCTTTAGATGTTTTGGGCAGTTTAGCAGCACAATAAACACAAAGGAACCATAGGTATAAGGAAGGAGAAAATGAAGTTTTCCTTACTTACAGAGGATAATACTATCTGGCAGTCCAAGAAAATCAGAGAAAAACTACAAATGGACAAAGTCCACCCACCCTCTCCCCGAGACCCAGCCTGCTTGGCGGTTCGTACACGTTAGCCCTTGACAGGTCGGCCAAACTTAATCACTGAGTAAAGATCAGCTATTAGTGAGACAGATTTTAAAATTAATAGCGTCACAGACGATAAACTAACATAATAATATAAACCGTTTAAATATGAAAAAAAAGAATAAAGTTACAGCAAGAAAAATAAACTACCCAGAGACAGACTTAACAAGAGATGTGCAAGACCTATAAGGAGAACAATGAAAGGAATGGATCAGCAGGGGCCTGGGCTGCTCCGGTGAGAAGGCTCAGCTGTGCAGACACCTCCACCTCTGAGCAGCCACGACAGCTGTGGTCCTCGTGGCAGTGCCACAGGACCCAGCTCCACAGCGCACTGCGGCTGAACTCTTCCCACACCCGTCACCCGCCAGGCAGGCACAAGGACGCTCCTCCCTCGGGCCTGCCCTGTTGCCCTCTTGCTCTGCAACCCCTGCTCCTGGCTGCCCACGTCACTTCTCTCTCTCCTTCCCTGCCTGCCAGACCATGGGCCCACAAGGTGGGGCTGAGTGTGGCATCTCAGGAGCCCCCACGGTTTACTCCCTTCTGCCACAAAGGGACAGAGACTGTGTCAGCAAAGAAACATTCCACGGTGCAGAAGAAGGAAGAGGACCCGTCCCGCAGGGCCCGGGCGCACACGCTGAGGTGCCCACCTTGGGCTTGGCGAGCTCCTTGATTCTCTCGATCTCCTCATCCGACATGACGTCGTAGTACCTGACGATGTGCGGGCTGTCCCACTCATCCTCTTCTTTGAAGGGTGCAATGAGCAGCTCTGGAGCCCTGTTGCCATGGTGGTACCTACAGAAAAGCCTCTTCCGCCTCTGGGGTGTCTAAGGAGCACAGAACAGCACACCCCTGGCTGAGCGGTCCTGCCCTCAGCCCATGTGCTGTCTGCAGGCGCCGGTCTCTCCCCGATGCAGCAGCTGCTGCCGTCCATACCACCCAGGAGCACACAAGCCCTCAGCTCGGCTGGCAGGAAGGCTTTCACCCCACAAGCATGCAATGTTTCTTCTCCCTCAGGGTCACCCCAGGCCCACAGTTCCCAGGGCACGGGGTATTCCAGACCCTTTCACAGAGACATGAGCAGGTCTGAAGGGAACCGGGAGAAGCCTTACCAAGGAGGAGCCCTAGAAGCCAGGTGAAAAGGGCAAGAGCCTGCCTCGTGGCCAGGCCTGTGGGAGACCCTGGGATTGTGGGCTCTCAGAAGCCAGCAATACCCACACCATGCCCAAGAAGGGCTGTGTCTTCCCCACCCTGGCTTTCTCCCCACTTGCCTAAGGGGCTGAAATTCTACCTGGGGCACCTGGGAAGTCGCCTCCTATTCTCTATCTCAGTCTCAGCAATGTTCTGTCACTGTTACTTTACAGTGTTGTCCCCAACAGCTGGAGGAGAGGCTAAGAGAAGCACCCACAGGTAGGGACCCTCACCAGCTTGATGCCCTCCCCGCGACACAGGCTCTCGTACACCTCCCTCTCTGGCAGGTAATCCATCGGCCTATCATAGACGCCTTCCTGGGCTGCAAGCACAGCCTCCGTCTGATTTGACAATGGTTTTTCTCTTTCTTCCTCCAGCAACCGCTCAAAATACCGCAGGTTCCCTCCAGCTCGCTCATGGCTCGGGTCTAGCAAAAGCACAGAACAAGAAGGAAAAGGAAACCGCAAACATCTGTTAGGTCATTTAGAGAAATTATTCTGTCATTGGTTACTCTCCCAGCAGCCCACTTGCGTGAGACACTCTGCCGTCTGCAGCACCTGGCCAGGGTGCAGGCCAGAGCTGAAAAGCCAGCATAGGCCCTCCCTACCTTGGCCACAAATGAGAGGGGGACAGCATCAAAGCAGGGGACACCTAGCAACCCCCAGGGAGACTTTCTTCCCAGGCTTCCCCTGGGGCCCCAAGTCCCCAGGCCCAGAGAAGCAGTGCTGGGTCCTGTGTCCTCACAACCGGCTATATGCTACTTGCACCGGTTTCCTAGAGTATCGCTGGTGACCACATCCCACACTGGCCACAGCCACCAGGCCCAAAACACTGACTACGCACAGCTCTACTGTGTGGCCATTCCAGAATCCTAAGAAGCAGGCGTAGCAGGATTTCAGGCCCACTCCTGGGAGAAGTGACTTAAACCGATGCTACACAGAACAGGAATTCAAGTGTCCTCATTCCCTGTCCAGGAATTTGCAGAAGTCCTCCTACTGATCACAGGCTACCTGACATCAGGCTGGGGGCTCCATGGGAAGCGGCCGCACAAGAAAGCCTCTGCAAGTGACTGTTCTAACAGGTGGGTTGTAAAAGCTCACGTTTCTGGCCTCCTTCAGTTCCACAGCATAAGAAACAGTGGCATGGCAGGCTCTGCTCCTAGACTTCAGGCCACTAACAAAATGGGGGGGGGGTCACTGCCCCTGAAGGACACCCAGCCCCTCAAGCTGCTCCCAGCACAGTGGAGACTCAACCCACAGTCCTGGACCACCGACACACTAAGTCCTTGCTAAGAAAGGAGCGCGTAGGCCCACTGGTGGCACAGATAGGAACCACGTCAGCAACTGGGCAAGAGCTAAGGCCAGGACTGGGATGGTAAAGGAGTAGTTGGCAGTTGATTTGGATCTGAAGAGATAAATGCATCAGTTCCAGGCTAGGTGGGAAACACGGGCTCAATCCCAGGAGCAGGATCAAGCACAGTACAGAACCTTTGCCCGTCCCCATCTTCATCTTTTCTTCCTAATCTCCTTACCAAGAGACAGCAGGCGGCGGGTGAGCTCCAGGGCGCGGTGCAGGTCACCCAGCTGGAAGACGGCGTAGCTCAGGTAGTCGAGCACCTCAGACTTGGCTACGGAGGCCTCCTCCCCGGCATCGAGCTGCTTGAGCACCTGCTCCATCCACAGCACCGTGTGGTAATAGTCTCCATCGCTGTAGGCCGAGCGGCCCATCCCAAAGCAGTCGTCCACACTCATCCTCGCCTGGTACTTGGTGCCTGCCGCAGAGGCCAAGCGTCAGGCTCCAGAGAGCAGAGGAGGTCCAGCCCCAGGAAGGGAGACATCACTCGCGGAGAACCCCAGCCCTGGGACGCACGCCCTGAAGTGTCACTGACGCAGCGAGCAGGCAGGGTGCTCTCGCTCCAGGTCATGGTTCACAGCCACCTCCTAGGTTTAGGCTCGCCTCTTCCAGGGTGGGAAACAGTTTTGTCACCAGGAGCTAAAGCCATCCACCAAGAAGTCTTATTAAGGACAGTGACAGAGAGATGTGTAGTTGGCAGCTGACTGCGAGTCCAGAGTACAAATAAAACGACCTAGGGGGCCCCAGAAGCCACAGGTGAGGACAGCTGCTTGTAGGAAAGGGTGTGAGGCAAAGTAGATGGGCAGAGGCCAGTGCCCCATGAAGCACAGACATGGAAAAGACAGAGCAAGGAACATTTGGAAGAACCTAAGAGGCAGAGGAGACGAGCAGGAGTGGAATGGAGACGCCGAGGCAGAAGCAGCCAGGCTGCGAGGGCATGGAGCACCCCCGGCAGGCCTCGTGACCAAGGGCCATTTGCTGCGGGCTGAGTACTACAGCATCACCATGGGGACAGCTGCAAGCCAAGAGCAACTGGCAGGGTTAGGGTAGGCTCTGATGACGGAAGGATTGTGTGTGTGCTCCTCAAGGACTGAGAGAACACGTCTGGGGGAGAAAGGGGTTGCAGCTGGCATGAGAGAAGCGCCTCAGAGTGGGAGCTTCCTGCCAGAGATCCAAGAGAGCTCCTTCTGCAGCAGGAAGCCCGACTGCAGGAGTTATCTGCTCCAGAGCCAGGTCTGCCTGCCCCAGAACCAACAACGAAGGACGGGAACTTGGGGAGACTAAACACAAGACGGAGCTGCAGGCAGACGGGGGGCTAGCGCGTGCCTGGGCCCCCTTTCCTCCCCCATGGGCCTCCACAGATCTCTTCTAGCCCGAGCACCTACCTGCTGGAGGCCAGTAAGACAAGTGGGCCGAGGCTCTGTCGCTGCTGAGTGAGGCATGGGCAGGTCTCACCCTCCCACCCTCCCTGTGACTGCAGACAACATCCCCAGCCTGTGTCTCTGTCCCCTATCAAGACAGAGACAGCATCTGTCTATAACTATCAAAGCAGAGACAAACCATGAACTCAAGGCCCTTGTGCCAAGGGTCCAGTGCAATGACCTAGGAGGTGTCGTCTGTGATCTCCAGGGTGCCAATGACCAGCAGCTGCTGTCACTGTCTCACAGACACTAAGAATGTTGGGAATGGCTCCCAGGTGCCCACTAGAACTTCCACACTCTTGAGCGTGACAACTGAGCCGAGTGCTGGAGGGTGCTCAGACATGAAATAGTCCTCATGCCGGGGGTAAACCTTCCTGCAGGGTTAATGGGGCGAAGAGCTACGTGGAGAGAAGCCAAGAACTAGAGGCCAGGAGGCCAGGACTCAAAGGCCCCACACAGGCAGGAGGCACAGGCAGGCAGAATGCGGCGACCTTGCGATTGTGGTGCAGGCTGCCAGCAGGAGGAGGTGCTTTTTGCTGAGATATGAGGGAGGGAGGAGAGGAACAGTTCAAAGAGGTGGACTCAGTTTGGGACATCAGAAGCTTGAGAAGCCCCTGAAACGTCCAAATAGAGATGTCTACCAGCACCTGCTTAGCTGGGTCAGAAGCTGAGGCAACACGCCAGGGAAAGAACACCTGGGGTGAAGTGCGGAGGGAGACAGGAGAAGGGCAGGAGTTCTTGTGGCCTCCCATCCCCCTTGAGGACACCAATGGCTGTCTCAACTGAAGGTGAAAGGCTCTAGCCGCTCTCTCACCCACCAGTCTCATAGCTACAGGGGGAACAGACCCTGCAGGTACCCTAAGCTGTCTTCTCTCTGCGGCCTCAAGGCATGGCTTGGCCAAGAAGGTCACTGAAGCAGGAATAAAGCAAGGTCCATACTTCGCCTTCCTCCTCCACCAGATGCCTCCACACCTGGCTCCCAGGCCTTGGCCAGCCCACAACAGAATACCTGGCAGGAGGACAACATGGCTCCCACACACCATGGCTCTCTCTGCATGAGTCTCCTCCAGGGTTCTCACAGAATCCAAGACCCTGTTGGGGCCCAACTGGCTCCCTGGTATTACAGGTCTTGAATACACTCTCAAAAGCAATATATCATCTTACAAACACTAACACTGGGGCAGTCTGTGAGAAAGGGACTGCTTTTTAAAAAAGGAAAGAAAAAGAATGCATGACCAGAGAAGCCTACACTTAGGGTTTTATCAGTCCAGTGGTCACTAGGGACCTCACAGGGGTCAGATCAGTGGACAGTAGGGACCAAGGCACTGTAGGTTCAGGGGTACCCAGGTACCAGAATGTGGAGCATGCAACATGTATCACACTAGCCAGCAGCCTATCCAGGAGGGCAGAAAAAGACTGATCAGCAGCAGAAATTCAAAAGAGCCTTGGACTGAGGAAGATGTGGGAAAGAGAAGTGACATAGACAAGAATCCGTGTATAAGGTGAGGAAGAGCGCACCACAGACGCCAAGAGGGCTCCTGAACGGCAGCCTGGCTTTCTGAGACACAGGAAGCGAGGGCCTCAGCTAACACCTGAAGTGAGCAGCTGGCATGCAACAGAAGACTGGCACCAAAGAGGGACGCAAGGAAGGGTCAGCACCCGAGAGAGCTGGCACCTGAGAGACCATGGCTCCCCCAGCCGCCAAAGAGCGGCACACAGGACAGGCAAAGCGTAGAGCGGTGAGTTACCTGGAATTTCCCCTCTGGAGATCATGCCTGGGTCGAGTTTGTATGTGTCCTGAAGCCTCATCAGGGCCTTGGCAGCCCCCACCTCGTCCTCATCAGTGGGGAAGAACTGCCGCTGCACGGAGAGGTTGGCAATGAAACCTTCCGGGAGAGAGAGTGGTGGTCACCTTGAATCCAGGGGCAGAATTCCATCTGGGACCAGAGAGGCAGTTACCAGAGGACCACTTGCGAGTGCATCTCCCTGCGCCTTCCTCAAAGGAGGGCAGCTCAGTGAAGGGCACTTGTCTATAATGTACCAAGCCCTGGGTATGATTCCTAGCAGCGCAAAAACAAAAACAAAAACTTTACCCTTTCACCAAGAAAGCCCCCTGATGGCTGCAGATCACAAGATTTCTCCCTTCGTACACTTCCTTTTGCTGCTTTTTTAGAACTGAATAGGAGCAGCCTACACACTGCTTAACAGTTGGGAGTCCAGGAACAGCAATCGGGATAACCTCCCCAATTGGAGTGCCAAGCTCCACAGCCTGGAGCCCGGCGAGTCCCTGACCACTCAAGGACCCTAAGAAGGCTTTCCTGGGACTCCAAGCCCGTGACCCCAGGTGGGGTTCTTGCCTCCCAAATTCAGAGGCCTCGCTTCTTTCTGTCCGTGAGCTGAGAAGCAGGAGGGAGACTCCAAGGCGGCCCTTCTCTGGCCCTCTCCCAAGAGCAGCAGGGCCTACTGTCACCTACCTTACAATGTGAGACTCAAGCACCCATTTCTAGCCAAGCCCGGGGTCCCAGCAGGTACCAAGAAGCTACTACCTTGTGTTCTCCTGGCCAAGAAATCTAGAGTGTGGAATCCAGGAAGAGAACACAGGCGCCCTAGAAAAAGACACACTACACTATCAGTGCCCCATCCCCATTTCAGGGGCAAGAACTTAAAGATCAGAGATGAAAACAACCTAATCCTCTCTGAGCCTGTCTGATCGGCTTCCAGGTAATTATAAGGTTTTCCAGATGTGAGTGGGGAGGTGGAGACCACGTGTGCAGGCTCTGGCTCCGGTGCTGGCAGCAGAACAGCCTGTTCTAAGCCACAGGCCCAGCCCAGGAGGCGAGGGGGGCAGGGGCGGTCCCAAGGCAGCCGTGGTTCCTGGAGGCAGTGCACTCCCTGGGCACAGCGCCAGCCTGGCTGAGCTCACCAAACCCTCCCCGGAGGCCAGGCTGCCCTAAGCCAAGTCCAGCCCTGCCTGGCCACATGGGCGGGGTCGTCTCAGCCAGAGAGACAGACAGCTGGGCTGAGCCTCCCCAGCACTCCCAGGAGCTGAGCCAAGGCTGGCATGGGGCGGGGCTACCTCCAGGGCCCCCCAACACAGTGCATTTGACAGGGAAGTGTTAGAGCACAGAGAGCAGGGCTACAGAAAAAGCTTTTTATAAAGTCATACTCTATTTTTATCTTTACAACCATCGTTAATTATCTGTTACTGTTTTGAAAATCTGTAACATATGCATTGTTGTATGCTACCCTTTGTCTTTTTTTCTATTTGTTTTTCTGTTTGTTCTCTTCAAAATAAAATAAAATGAATTATAAAAAAACAAATACAAATAAAAAATAAAAGTCATACTCTGACTTTTAAATACCATTTCCAGTTACTCTAGAAAAACAACCTGAGATATCAAGACATGCACAAAACATGGCTAATCACTTGGAAACAACCCATGTTAGGGGCCGGGGAGATGGCTCAGTGGAATAAGCGCCTCCCTGGCAAGCGCAAGGGCCTGAGTTCA
>NDGM010801719.1:0-10109 GCA_002564305.1 Octomys mimax
TAATGGGTAATAAACATGGCCAGTTAAAAAAAAAATCAAAAACACTGTATTATCCAAAGACTCTGCCCTATTGTCAAGTTCTTAGGCATGGTACTCTCAGACATATGACCAGCCCAAAGCAGGATAAGAATAGCCACTTCTAGTTAGCCAAAGATGGGCAGGGGTATGCCCATAACCAAATCCTGATCCTAGCAATTTCTTGTCTACAAGATCCAGGACACAGTATTGACATCAAAAATTATGTACATTGTGAATATTGTACACATCCAAGTGAACTATAGGGTATTATCTATTTTTTTTAGCTTGACAATGGTTTTATCACTGTCATTGGACAATCTGATTTCTGAAGTCCTAAATTACAAATATCCATTCAGAAATTATAGAAACTGCTGAAGCAGAGGAACTTCGCTTTGAGTTGAGATGCCAAATTGACTTTCCTCCAAGGAAGAAAGCAATGATAATTACAAATCAGAAAATACGAAGCAGTGGATTTTTGCAAGGTACTAAATATTAGTTGATGGGCTGGGGAGATAGCTCAATGGTGTAAGCACCTGTCTGGCAAGTGCAAGATCCTGAATTCGGTCCCCAGTACCAGAAAAAAACAAAAACACCTAAACATTAGTTGATGAAGGTAATGAACTTGAAGAAACAGGAAATGAAGGAGGTGAGCACTGTGGTTCCCAGATCATTCCTTTGAGTGGCTGAAAGCCATTCCTCAAGGATTGAGAACGCAGAAAGCCTGCAGACCTGCTGCACCTAAAGGTCTGCAGGGTGCAGCTGGGAATCGAGAGAGGTCAGAAAATCCAAGAGAAGAAAGTCTGACACAGAACATGGGAGGTGTGAAGAGGGATCCTCCTGATGGTCAGTAAATGATCAGCACATGCAGCAGGAAAGTGTCCAAATCTGGGGAAGCTGGTCTGGAATAACTAGATGGTGAACTTTGCCTCTTACAAGGAATGAGTGTAGCACATGTTTTCAAAAAGCAGATAGGAAAATGCAATAACTTATGGGCCCTTCGGTAGCATATTAAGAAGGAACTTGCTTCTATGCAAATGGTAATTAGCCCTAGACTAAATGTGCTCTAGTCTTTTCTACCAAGTCCTAAAACTAATACCCAAAAGAAACAAAAATTGCCAAATAAATGGACTATATCTTATGTCCCCAAAGAGAGTAGGAATAAGAACTACATTTTTTAGTACAAGAATGTCCAGCACCTATCTAAATTAAAATTAAAGATATCTGATATTCATTTGAAAATTACCCTTTTATCAAGCAAGAGGGAAAATGTAATCTATAATGAGGAGAAACCGGTTCAGCGTTGCCAGAGATGTTAGAACTAGCAGGCGTGAAATTATTTATAACTGCATCCTGAAGTTCAGGAAGTGAAATGGAAATGCAGGAAATATATAATAAAACCAAATAAATTTTGGGAGTTGAAATATGGCATCTGCGATGGAAAATACTTGAGATGCAATTAACCGCAAATTAGACATTGCAAAAGAAAAGGTTAGTGAACTTGACGACAATGATGGAAACTATCCAAATGAGAAGTCAGGAGAAAAACAAAAAGCACAGGGCGTCAGCAGACATCAGTTGGCCTGATATGGACATAATTGCAGTCTCCCCATGAGTGAAGAAGGGAGCAAGAGAAAAGAGCAAGAAAAATACTTGCAGGAATGTGATTGAAAATCTTTCAAATTTAATGAAAACTATAAACTCACAGATGCAAAATCCCCAAAACAAGATATATAAATAAACTGCAGCAAGGAGCATCACAGATAAATTGCTCAACATCAGTAATGACAAAAATCTTTTAAAACCATCCAAAGAATAGCAGCCAATTTCTCTGTAGCTTCTCATCAGCACCATGGACAGCGCCCTCGTCCTAGGTACAGGACCAGCGAGACTAGTGGGTGGTCACCACAAGCATTAAAGAAACCCGGGACCTGCTGTTCTCCTCTGAGTCTCGCTTTAGACCAAGGCTAACCTGGGAAGGAAAGTCCTCATCACCTGAGCAGCCACACCAGTGGGTGATTCTAACATAAATCTTCATTTGAAATAGCTGCAGCATGATCAGAGCAGTGATGGTTCAGGACCTGCCACCTTTGATATCCTAATCTTCCAGTTGTGGAGAAAAGCAAGGATCTGGTCTACACTGAATGTCCCACCACCATCCCCAGGGGACAGAGGGTGAGGAGGCTCGTGGAGCCTGTATCCTCTCTATACCCTAGCAGTACTCTTGTGGATTTGGTTAGGACTGTTGGCCCTATTAGTGATAGCAGTGGCTTTGACCTTTTTGCATGTGTCTTTTTGGTGGAGGATGCCGTTTTTAAGTAATACAAGCACTCGGTGTGGTAAATCAACTTGACATCTTCTTTCATCAATGAAAGAGTTTTAATTTTCCACTGTGAGCTAGAAAATTGAAGACAATTAAGATAGAAAGAAAAATATGACCTGAAGTCTCCCCTTATGATATAACAAACATGTGATAAAAAGTCTAACAAGCCATTACAAATTCCAGGGGTGTCCGTGGGGTCATTTTGGCAATGAAGTGATGAGGACAGAGGAAGCATGCTCCAATAATACTGAACAGGGCTAGGGTTCAATTACATAGAACTCCTTTTATTATACTAGTACACTGTGTTCTTTAGGGATATGCCAGCTGCTGTAATAAAGAGATGCTCAGTTATGTTCCAGATATAGAAAACAGCAGTTACTTTCCCCTGATAGCACAGGAAATGGCAGGTATTAAAGGTAGGGAGCTTTGAAATTATTAACTCACCTAGATTAAGAGCCATTCCCCTGTCTTTAAGACGGCCACACAAGGCTGCTTTTAACATTGCCATCCAGCAGCACGAAGCAAGAAAAAACTAAGCGGCAAAAACTATTCCATAAAAATGAAGACCACATCTGTTTGCCCCTGCTTATAAGCTGCACTCTCCTCCTAACCTCCAGGAGATAAATGCCTTCATAACACCGTGCTCTACCAACAATGAAGATTTGCAGGAAGGTCATCTAAATCCACATTCATGGAAAATCAAGTTCTTTTTTCTTATGACACAAAAATGTAATGATCCATTCAATTTGTGTTACCAACACTGTCATATGAAACTTTAATTATGCTCGAGTTACCTGGCCGAGGCTTCACCAAGAGTGGTGATTTGTACCTCCGCAGAATCCCCTCCAGACTGTCTGAAGGTAACTTTCAGGCTTCCCCTTCATCACCAACAGTTTAAAAATTGCATTGTATTCCAAAGACTGAAATTCTTTTCTGCCTCTCAGTAAAACATGAAGTCCAGTCCTCTGCCCATGATATTCTACGATTAAAAAGAAAATCTACCTATGCTGAAGGAAGAGGTTTCCTGGCTTGGTACCTAGTAAGTGAAAATAGAAACAACTGAATTGCTTTTATTGTTTTGCACCAAGCAGAAAATAACAGCAGACCGGTGCTGTGTGTGCCCATGGGCAAGGCACGAGTCTGTCTCTTCCACCCGCTGTGAGGGCAGGCGTGGTCACAGCTTCACTCCAGGCCCCTGTGTCACCCGCCATACCTCCTCAACAGCCTGGGCTGCAGCACATAGATGAGGGAAAAAGGCAGGAGATTCTCAGTGAGGTCTGAGACTGCCTCAGTCTCATCCCACACAGGGCCTGCCATTGAAAAGGGTCATACTTAACCCCCCAAAAGGCGTTTCTAAATGCCACCATAGGTAGTGATAACACCACCAATATTTGATAACATTCACATTAGCAAAAATACTTCTTATATTCAAATAGGTTTGTTTTTAAAACAAGATTTTTTTAGTTGAAAATTACAGAATCTTAAAGTAGTTTGAGAGTGGAGAAACAGGGGTATGTGTCCACATGTGCCCCAGGAGTGTTTCCTGGGGTCACTGTTGTTTGAACTTGACCTTTACTGGTCATTACCACAAAGAGAGTGGGAAGACCTCTTCCATCAGTAATTAATATTACATTAATATTTTCATTAATATTTTGAATGTTGACTTTTCAACATTGAAAACATACGTGCAATAAAATTCAGTCGTTGCGCTAACCTGATGCATTTTTAAAAATCAAAAAGAAAAAAATACTTAAAACATACATTTAAATGACTGGTAGTTGCCATTGCCTTAGCCAACATTTGCATTTATTAAATTGATTTATCATCTAACCCATAGAAGGACACTCTCCACTAATTCTATTAGAGATACTACTTTCCCAAATAACTGTTGGAATTTTGAAAGCAAAAATGATTGCTCTTATAACAGCTCTGAAGTTAAAATAGCTGACACAGGAGTCGTACGCCCTCTGCACAGAGCTCCCAGGCTGGGCAGGGCTCACGTCAGTCGGTTGCTTCATGAATCTCAGTGTAGCCACCAACTATAGTGTCTTTGTCAACTGCGGAACTTGGCCTTTCAGATAGTACTGTAAGGCATGCATCAAAGCTCGTGTTTTCTGATTATTTATGCACCTTTCATGATAACCTGCCAGCAAAATAAGACTAAATAGTTTTTCTGCCATCTGATCATGAGATTGTGATGCTGTGGGAAACAACATGGCATCGCAAAGAAATCCACAGGCAAATTTCAGAATCTCGTGCCTCCTGCACCAAATTCTGTGCATCATAGAACTTCAAGTGCCTTGTGGCCCTGCAAAACCACAAGATGAGTGAGTACTTCACAATGCTCATGTTGTGTTCAGAAGAGCTAGATTTCAAGTTGTTTCTTTCAAAAGATAAAAAAGATTGGGAAATGGCTAATTTAATTAAGTCAGTAGGAAACGGTCACATAACAGAAGAGCACTAAACAGCAAACTATATTCCTAAAGCAAGAGCACTTTAAAAAATAATAAAAAAAACAATAAACATACTGAGAATTTTAGCACTATAATGGGTTCAGGCTCAAAAGAAATTATTTTGTACTTAAAGGTGAACATTATCTGTAGATAGAAATATATTTAGAAAATTATTAGGGTTTTAAAAGGAAAAAAACCAAACTACACTGCTAATCTTTTAGGAACATAAATCAGCTTTAATGTAATTGCCTCCGCTTAATCAGGAGAGAAATTTTTGCAAAAATTGTAGACATCAATTGTGTTTATAGCCAGGCTGAGAGCTTTTGAAGTGAAGCCCCCTGGAAATGCATGCGACAACCCAGGCTCAAAGGCTTATGAAGCTGCTGACTTCACTCACCACGCCCCCAGCGCTCCCAGCGGCGAGGCAGCTCACCTGACACTCTGCTTCTGTGGCGTCTCTGAGCTCTTGTGCTGCCTGATGCAAAAACCAAAAGCACTGCATCTAAACATTCCTAGGTAAATTCAACCAGCCTGCGCTGGTTCCCATTCCTGCCAGGCTTAATGCCTCGCTGCTGCACTGCTGTCAGCCCTTTTCCTCTCCTCCTCCTGCAGTGGAAGCTAAACTTGAGGTTCAGGCAGGCACCCATCAGGGGGGTGGGGACTGGGTCATAGCTTGATTCCATCTCTCAGGAATTATTTGTATCTTCCGCCACTAGAACACACATGGTTGTGACAGTTGGTTCCTGCCCCATCTCTAGTCCTCTACCCTGGTAGCCTCATACCTGCCTTTCCCAGTGGGCTTCTCAGAAAGCAGCCACATCCTCTACAGGCCCGTCATTCTTGGGTTTCTAGCCAAGTAACCCTCTTCAGCCTGGGTCCTCAGCCCTGGGACTTCAACCCGGGTCCTCAGCCTGGGTCCTCAGCCCTGATCCTCAGCCCTGGGCCTTCAACCTGGGTCCTCAGCTCTGGATCTTCAGCCTGGGTCCTCAGCCCTTCCTCTGCTGACTTACACATCACTCATTCAAGCCCATCAAACACTCAGCTATCCAGAGCCCCCGAGGCACAGGCGCCATCTCCAGCCAGACAAGCCATGTTGCCATTTGTACCAAGCCCCACCCCAGGAAAGTGCTGGAGACTTCGCATAGTTTCTGTCAGCTCTTCACTCTGCTGTCTCCACAGGACACTGTCATTCCTCCATCACCCACAGCAGGGATTTGTCTAGCATCAGTTTCTTGGTTTAGATCGTAGCCTTCACAATGCTATTCATCTTCTTTCCCAAGCTGTGTCTTCTGCCCTCTGCTTGGAGGTGCTGTATGGAGTCTGAGGAGAGAGCAAATTCTTCCTAGCCTCTTCTAACCCCTTCCTGTGGATCCCACGCCTCACCTGGCCCTGTGCCCGCTATCCTTACCCATTCTACTTTTGATACTTTCTTTTCTGTCCATTCTCACAGAACCTTGAGGTTGGGCCAAACAGTAGCCCAAGGTTCTCCCTCAGAGAAGACCAAGTCAGAGGAACACAGCATCTACTAGTGCAAAGCACTGTCCTATCACGTGCAAATGAAAATGGTCCTCTCCTGGCACACACAGGACCCAGTTACACCTGGCTTCTTGTACCAGACCTATGATGCCTGGGCAAGCTCTTCTCATGACTCCAGCTTGGAATGCCCAGTAGCCTTGTGAGTCGTACTCAGGGGCCCTTCACTCAGGAACTTAGTGGCATGCCAGGTGAATCATTTGAACCCAACACAGTCACATGGGACCAAGGTTAATTGGTTAATTTGTGGGGTCTTCCATCAACCCTGAGCTTTTACACACATACTGTCTGTCTGACAGCAGAAGCTGGTGCTCGCAGATGCTGATCTCGGACAGTGCCCCACTCTAGCTCCAGGCTTGGCGAGCATTTGCCTCACTGTGCTTCTCTTTTCTCATCTGTAAAATGGGAATGATCGATGTGCCTACTGCACAGTTTCAGGGAAGGTCAAAGTTATTATATGAGAAGAGGTTAGAACAGTGCCCAGAGGGTGGTGTAAGTGTCAAGTTAGCGGGATGTTTTAAGGGACCCTGACCCCCTTGAATCGCTCAGTAGGAAACCATTTTGCCAGCATCTAGTTCTGATGCTGGTTCTCTCCTGGGCCAGATCCTCCTCCTCTTTTCCTTCCTCATCGTCGTCCTCCTCTGGCCCCTCCTCCTTCCTGCCCGCTTGCTGCTTCTCTGCCTTCTCTCCATTGCTGTCATCGAGCCCTGTCTTGAGCTCACAAGCCCATCTTCCTACCAGCACCCTAGTCCTCGCCTGACAGCCCTTTCCTCTGCAACTGGCTGCTCAGTGCACACTGTTCTCAGTCTGCTTACAAATGTCAGGGCTGAGTGGCAGGATTTCCACCTCAGCCACTGGACCCCATGCACACACATCTCTGCACTGTCCCCACCTCTCCAATACCTGCATCCCTACTCCCTCTTTTTTAACTTCTTGCTGGGTAACACCTAGGGGTTCCATGGGCCCTACTCCAGGACAACTGGGCTCATTCCTTAAGGAGCGTTGCCAGCACACATCTTGGAGTGCTAAGAAAATGTCTGCAAATTTACACCACCTTTGGATTTACTCTGAGTTGTCATCTACTGTGATAATATTGGAAATCTCCCACGCACATGTAAACACAACAACTAACAATTATAAAATTGGAGTTATTTTCTACACATCGAAAATGTATGCCTCAAATCCATTGTCTATGTAGCCTTCTTCCCTTAGGGAGAACACATCACTGGGAACCAAGTCCCTGAGACAGCAGTGTGTCTGTGTTACATATACACTAAGGGGCGCGTAACTGCTACTGTTGCTGCTGATGAAGCTGCTGGTGTTGTTACTCACGAATCAGTGCCTGTCAAAGTTGAAAATTCCTCATTATTCTCTCCAAACACCAGCTCATATTTCCATCCAACATTAGGAGATCTCATGGCTGGACCTCCAAGGATGAAGTCCTGTGCATCCTTTTTGCTCAAGTCAGAGATGGCCAGCTGTCCCCTGTCCGTGTAGAAAGATGGAGCTGGGGACAGACAGCCCCTGGGAGTCTGAGTGGAGGATTAGGTAGGAGGGAATGAGATGCCAGAAAGAGGGGGATAATGCAACATTGTATTAAAAAAAAAAAAAAAAAACAGAATTGAAGAAAAAGGATCCAGGTGACTCACTCGGCTCAGTTATTTAACATCTTAGTGCCCCAGTTCTCTTAATAAATCAAGAATGTCTACTCCATGCTGTTTGGAGCGTTAGAAGGGACCACAAAAGCCAGCCAGCGGCGTGAGGGTAGAAAGAAGCGGTGCTGGGCTGGAGCCATCTCGAAGGCTCGCGTTCGCCTGCCTCTGGTTGCCGGGACATTCCGGTGCCTGCCTGGAAGGCCACCTGGTGCGTGCCTGGAAGGCCAGGCGCTCGCCCCAGTGCCACAGTGAACTGGCAGAATGCCCACGGAGGCCCCACACATTGCTTCCCAAGCCCTTCCCTCTGCTGAGTTCCTTGCCTACTTTTAGAGAAATGCCCAAGCACGAAGGATCTGAGGACTCTCAGGCTCCCAGTCTGGTGTGCAAGGGCCGAGACCCAGGAGGACCCACGTGGTAGGCGCAGCGGAAGCGTCCAGAGGAAGTGGCTTCTGGCACGTGGGCTGAGTGCAGTGGGAAGTGGGCCCACGGAGAGGAGAGCAAGCACTTCCCTCCCTGGAAAGGAGTGTCAGACCCAAATCTCCATAAGCAGCTTTCACACTGCGTTGTGTCTCTGTGCCCAGACATGTTTGCCCCTGCAGAGTGGGGCTGTAAAGAAGTCCCCCGCCACCAAAGGTGCCCCAAGTGTTCCGTCTGCTTGATGCCACAGCGGCCTTCCTGAGCTTGCCATGCAGAAAGGAGAGAATTGTGCATTGTTGGGTGATGGTGATGAGCAACTGTGAATGTGACTTCTAACGTAGGATGGGATGAAGTTGTTTGTTTTTTTAATCTCATATTTCGTGCAGGGCTGGGCTGAGGATGTGGCAGGCATGGCGTATGCCCTACGTTCACTGCCAGAGGGGGCTCCCTGCCTGCCACAGGTGAGAGCCAGCTCTGGGGAGCCTGCCCCTGCGGGGGAGGGGGGCGGAGAGGGCCGGCGGGGGCGGGGGGAAGGCCTGGTTCCCAGCAGGACGCTCCCTCCAAATCTAAGACCTGTTCTGTGAATGTGATTCGCTCAGACTGAAAGTGCAATTGCAGCTGATTAAGCCCTTCTCATTTGACAATTTTTCTGTTCACACTCTCCTCTTGGACGCTGTAGAAGAGGCCACAGCGTACGTGCTCTGGTCTGAAAAATGGGCCTGCCCACGTTTTGTTAAACGCGCCTGCTCTGAATGCCTGATCTTCCTGATGCTGCCTGTACATTTCAATGTAAGGCAGTAGCTGTGTGCCGTCAGGGCGACAGCCACCAGCCCCAAAGCAAATTCAGGGTCTTATTTCATAAGTAAGACACTGAGTAATGGCCCTTGGACACAATACATTTCGATCTCAGTGGGCTTGTGGGGGGGGGATGACTTTGCAATTTTCTCGTGTGAGTCGCATTGTCATATTTACTTCTCCTTGCCCCAGCCTTTTTCTGCTGTTTTTCTCTCCCTTCTTCAGCAGAGGGCTTACTCCTTTGCATTTTGGCAAATGATTGCTCCAAATTCATAGCTTTAAAAAAAAAAAAAAAATTCACCTATATCCAGCCCATTCCGTTCCTGATTTCGCTGTGTTTGCTTTCTTAGTGCTTCTGACACGGATGGGCAACCTTCCCTGTCCCAGACTTTGCTGTCTTGACACCTCTGATCTGCCCTCCCCACAAGTGGCTTTCAAGCTCAAGTACTAAAATCTCGGTCTCAAGAGAAATGAAGTGTGATCCATTGATCAAACCTGAAGACTTTGTCACATGTTGAAGGCAAAAACCAAACTTAAAATGTGTGGATGCATGTGTAGCAAATTCAGCCTGTTGTATAACCAGGTCTTGATAACTCAGCTTTCTGGCTCCTGCAGACAGCCGTCTGGAAGCCCCACAAGAAGCACTCGTTGGAAGGGCTGTCCACTCTGTTCCTGATGCCATTTGCCTTCCCTCTTTTGGCAGTGGTCAGTGTATATCAGAGCTGCTGTCCGGAAGGAGAAAGGCCTGCCCATACTTGTGGAATTGCTCCGAATAGACAACGACCGCGTGGTGTGCGCAGTGGCCACGGCACTCCGGAACATGGCCCTGGATGTCAGAAATAAGGAACTCATTGGTATGTTTTTCGGCTTACAGAATCCTCACTTTTTTATTTTAAAAAGAATAAAAAGTAAAAAATA
>NDGM010801871.1:0-10902 GCA_002564305.1 Octomys mimax
TTGTAGCTTTTGGGTCTGAGAAGGTCAGTGAAACCCCCTCAGGATTTATCCTGAGATCCTGTAGCTCAGATTGTAGAATCTCTGTCAGTGTCAGCCATGTGCAGACACTAGTCTTGAGTGGACTCTGAGACCTACTGACTCACAGACCTTGTTATGAATTCTCAAGCCAGTATATTTAGCAAGGGACTTGTGGCTCTGGGACCATGCTGGTCAACTACATGCACATGTCCAACCGCCACCCTCTACACGGAAACATGCTAGTGCTAGTGGTCACTCTTTGGGTGAGGGTTTTGCACATTTTGTATGTGCTCACTTGTTCTCATTAATTCATGAGTCAGGCTAGAGATTACTATCTTTCACACACAAGGAAACGGTGCCACAGAAAATCAGTCAATAGGCCTCAGTCACAAAGCTGAAGCCAAATACAGCTCCTTGAGCCCTCACCAAGTGAATTTGTTTCTCTCTCCATCCATCCTCCCTCCTTCACTTCCTTTACCTTTCATTCTGAATCACGTCTTTCCTTTTTATTGTTTGTTCTGATGCTAGTGATGACCAATGGCACGAAGCTATCTGTTCCCGAGAGGGCTCTACATTGCACCTCACTTGGTGAGCATTCCAACCTTTCAGTTCAGTAATCTTGGGACAGCTCTGCTCTAGGGGTCTACTGGCTGCTCCTACTAAGTCCCAGTTAACACCTGTAGATGCATAACAAATGCCACTCCCTCAATCTTCCATCCCGCACCTTTCATCTTCTCCTCAGTAGGATCAGAGGTATCTCCTAGAGAGTGTTCCATAAACTTGTAATTCTATCTTTGCTCCACCACCTTCTCTCTGAAGGCCTATCTGATTCCCCTAACCAAAAGTGATGTCTTGGCAAGGTATAGTGGTGCATACCTGTAAGCCCAGCTACTTGGAAGGCTGAAGCAGGAGGATTGCAAGTTTGAGACCAGTCTCTGCAAATTAACAAGACTCTGTCTCAAAATTTAAAAAAATACAAAAGGCTAGGAGTATAGCTTAGAAGCAGAGTACTGATGTAGCATGTGTGAGGCACTGGGCTCAACCCCTAGCACCATAAAAACAACAAAAAATGAGTGATCTCTTTCTATTCTGAACTTTGGAACAGTCTATCTGCAAGTGTGTGTATGTGTGTGTGTGTGTGTGTTTATTCTTTCCTGCTACATTTGTGTAATTTAAAAAAAAATCTGCATTAGATGTAGGGTTAGAGAACTTCGGATATCTAGTCCAACTACTTGTTAGCAAGAAGAAAGCCACTTAATCCCTCTGAGCCTTTGTTTTCTCATTAACAAATGTGGACAATACACTATTTTCTCAGCATGCTTACTCAGATAAGTGGCTACTCATGCAGTCTGTGCTAATTCTGAGTCATTCTGATCTCTTTGTGTCTTCTTCAGGGCTATTGCTGATTATCCACCTCCTGAGTACCTTTCATCCATGGCTTTTCAAGAACATTGCTTTCCCTTTCCCAGACTTTGTTCCAAGCCAGTGTTTGGCCTGTCTCCCACTGCCCATGAGTCCTGGAGGAACGAGCATGTTGTATCCATCTGCGTAGCTGCTTATGTTGTCCCTTAGAGTGTATCTCTCTCTCTCATTTTGCCCATCATACTGCACAGCCCTCTCTCTGTCCCCCTGAGACTTCTTTAGAAGATATGTGACATACATTTCTTGCCATGTCATGTTCATTGTCTTGCGTGTAGCAGGATCTCAAAAACTACCAGGAGAAGGAGGGCAAAAGGGAATGCGGGTGGCCAGAGGAGCCTGCCCCCTAATTTCTCTTCACCATAACCAGTCAGGGATCCTTTGTGCAAAGGGCTACACACCACATTCCCAATGTGCTGTGAAACAGTGAAGTTTTTCTCAATAGTATGCTTTTATTCAGCTGGGGTGGGACAGCTCTTTGGTGAGATAGGAAACCACCAAATTCTTTTCTCTTTGGTTATTTGGAAGAATGGTTCTTGTTTGCTCAAGTTGCCATCCAGCTACACAGAGAAGGAGGCGATATACCTGGGCTTTGACCACTATCAAGTCTTCTGGCTAGTGGTCTTGCTGATAAATGCCCAGCCAACTCCTCAAGAATCGATCATTTGTTGGCAGCTAATTCAAGCCTTGTACGTTTGCTTCATTGCTTGTTCCATTTATTTCTCTTTCTCAGTCTATGTCTTTCATCAAGTGAATTAAAGGAGAAGAAATAAAACTGAAATTCATTCCTTTATACCCAAATTAGTAACACTGGTTAGAATTTGGATAAGGAAATGAAGAAAAACTGACTAAAGCTTACAGCTTCAGTGGAAGTAAGAGGCTCTCTTCTCTTTGCTCTCTACTGTCTTTCTCGGTCTCCTTTGGGAAGCTCATTCTCTTCTGGGGAGCTCATGAGCTTCCTGTGCAGCCGAGACCCACACCAAGGTCTCTAGCCACCTGCTCCCCTGGAGCCGGTTGTGAACCTCCAGCTTTCTGAGGACAAGTTTTCACAGATACTGGCATCTTCGTTTTTTTTGGTGTGGAGGATTGAACTTAGGACCATACACTTGCCAGTATGAACTTAGGACTTATACTGCTCAGCTATGTCCCTGACCCTAATACTGGCATCTTTGATCCCAAACCCTAAATCTTTAACAAGTGTGGTAATGTCTCTTTCCTTCAGTGTTACTGTATTTTTTTTCTCCTCTGAATTTAATAGCATCAGGCCCATTTCTGACTAAATGATGAATTACAAAGCAGTTCTGCTACTACTATTTCTTTTGACCATCTTCCCAGTCTTCCTAAACCTGCTTATCTGTAGTTTCCTTTTCCTGTTACATCATTATGTGTTCATCCACCAGCACCAAACGCTAGCTCAACCCTGCACTCTGCCTTTCTCCTCTCTGTCCTCAGTCTAGTCCTCTATCCAGTCTCCTTAGTTCTGGCGTGGTGACATTCCTCAAGACTGTACTTGTGTTTCTAACCTCACATTTGTACATCAAGTTTGGGAACCATCTTCCACCTCGCATCCTGAATCTTCATCTCTCTTCTTCCAGTGCTTCTCATTCCTGCTATACATATACAGTTTCCCAAAGCACTGCTCTACCCACATCACTCAAACAGGCCAGTGGTAGGCCTTTGTCCAGTGGGCTAGGACTGCTCAGCCTGGCCTCAAGCCATCCCTTCTAGTCTCCTCTCCTAGCTTGCATTCCAGGTACACGAGCTCTTGGGACACCCTACCTTGTGCTTCCCCACCATTGCCCTTGCTCCTGTCTCTGCCTCCTTCCCCTTGCCCCAGAAGGCTCCTTTTGCCCTTTCTGTTCTCCTTCTCTGCTATGGCTTCCATCTAGATGTCCCCCCTAAAGGTTCATGCAGTGATAGGTGTGGCTTTTTAGAGTTGGCTGAACCTAGAGTGTGTGATTGACTCATAGCTCAGTGCTAGGATTAAGGCTGTGTGAAAACAAAATCAGCCCACCGATTAGGTTTGTATCATCCTAATCCTGGTAGTCTGGATAAGATGAAGGGGCAGAAAGAGGCTGTTAAGGTCCCTTGTTGCTTTGCTACTTTCTGCCTGCCATGTCTGTTTACTTCTTGGAAGTCTGTCTACTTTGCAGCCAGCTAATGATGGACTGAAACTTCTACAAATTAGTAGGCTAAATAACCTTTCCTCCTCTAAAATTAGGTATTGTGCATTTTTTTCTCAGCAACAGGAAAAATAAATAACACAAGAGTTCTTGGGAATGGCTTGCAGGAAGAGTATGGAAAGGTTGTGACACCAGCTCAGAAAGCAGAGCTAGGAATGCTTAGGCTGCACTTGATGGGAAATTCTGAGAAGGCTGATAGAAATCTTACTGGTAAAGGGAGATCTCTGCTGGGAAGAAGGAGTGCATTGGCTGTTGGATGCCAGACTGTGTGTGTTACGGCTTGGCAGAAAGTTTGTATTGTGCTCACATCCGGAAAGTTTGCCCGAGACTGAGCATAAGGGCAGCAAACTACTTTGTATAAGAAATTTCAAGGGAGTCTAACATTGAGGCAGTATAATAGCTATTGTTGGAGGCTTTTAGTGGATTTATATTGAAAATGAAGAACAAAGAGGCCAGAAAAATGATTTAAACATTTTGAGTTCATCAGAAAGGAAGCTACGGTAAAGCTGTGGACTGAAAAGATAGAGCAGAGGAGATCTTGATTGCAGAGAAGGAGAAGAACAGAAGAGATGGGCTGAGGGCATCACAAGGAGGGGCTGGACCTCACACTTCACAGCTTTAAAATTGCAAAAGTGAAATATTTTGCTTTGATAAGAGAGCCCTAGAGCACCATATTCCAGAATGATGATGATCTAGGGAAGTTCTTCCTCAGGATTCAGGTCCCGAGTGCTAGACCTACCAAGAAAGAAGCCCAGCTACTGCTCCAGTAGGCAGCAGACCTTGGCATCATCCACATGGTGCTGGTTTTAGATGAATGCATAATGCAACAGTTGTAGAGTCATGAAGGCTTCCACCCAGATTTCAAAAGAAGACCTGGGAAGGGCTGGCCAAATAGCTCAGCAGATTAAAACACCTGCTTAGGTAGATGCAGGGACCAGGAGTTCAATCCCCTGGACTGCCATGCTGGCAGTGCCTCCAGGGTGTGCTGAGACAGTGATTGAGACTAGGTGTGGTGGCGCACACCTGTAATCCCAGCACTTGGGAGGCTATAAACAGGAGGATCACTACAAGTCCAATCTATGCAGTGAGATCCTATACACCCTGTCCTAAATAAAAAAAAAAAAAAGAGAAAGACCTGGGAGGCCAGGCAGTAGGTTCTTGAGAGGGCCATGTGTAAATCTGTGAGAGTAAAGCTGAAGGTCCAGTGGAGACCCAGAATGTTGCAGAAGCCTGAAATGTGGATTGTCCAGGGAAAACTGCAAGGAATGAGCAAAGCCAGCTGAAGAAAGAAGTCATGGGAGCTACAACCTCCAAAAGTGCCGGGGGGCAGAGCCACTGAGCCAATTGGCACAGATCACCTCAGATGCTGCAAAGAACTTAATGTTTTCTCTGATGAATTTTGAACTGGCTTTGGTCCCATTCCTTTGTATCCATGTATTTGTACCTTTTAGAGTGGTAATATTTACCTTGTGCCATGGTATATCAAAACTGTTAAGTTTTCCTTTTATTTGTACAGGGGCTCATAGCTAAGAGTTTTCCTTAAATCTCAGAGGAGACTTTAGACTTGAACTCTTCATAATCTTGAAACTGTTAGGACTTTGGCAATTGTTGGAGGTGAACTAATTGCCTTTTTTTTTTTTTTTAAATGAAAGGATGAACATGAGTCTTTGGGTGGCCAGGGTGGAATGTGATGACTTGTGTTAGATGCTTCTCTCAAAGATTTAGGCAGTCCCAGGTGGGGCTTTTTTAGACTTGGCTGAATCTAGAGTGTGTGATTGATTCATGGTGCAATGCTAGGATTAAGGGTGGGTGATTACTAAATCAGTCCACTGATTGGCTTGGCACCACCCTAATCCTGGTAGCCTGGATACCATATAAAGACAGAAAGAGGCTTGTCTTGTCCCTTGCATGCTTTCTTTGTTAATCTGCTCACTACGAACTGTTTGTCCTCAGTGATACCTGTTTGCAATCCCTCCCTGCCTTGGAGTCAGCTGATTATGGACTGAAACCTCTACCAACTGTGAACTCCATAAACCCTTCTTTCCCTCACTTTAGTTTTCAGGTAGTTTGTCTCAGCAAGGCAAGAAAGAACTAAGACATTCTCTGTCACTGGAATCCTTTTCCTTTCAACACTTAACTTCAATGTCACTGTTACTGGGAGAGTTTTTCTAATTCCCAAGAGGATACACTTCATTTTTTTTTATTCAAGTGATTATGTTTAAAGTATCAACCAGTGCTAACATTTTAAACTTTACAATATTATAAAGTTTTCTACTCTACATATCCCGTGCTCATTCTACTAAGCCGATGACACAAAGTTCCTATAGTCTAACGCTACTTAAGCTTACTATTCAGTTGTTATGTGGTGCCTACCTGATGTCATTTAATGTGGATGAATGGAGATTGGCATCATGGACAAATAGTTTCATTTACATTTGAAAATATCTCAAACAGGTATCTTGAGTTTTGGATTAAAAGCTAATTAAAAAAAAATGGAACAAAAACCCTCTTGATTTGCTCATAGCGTGTTCCTAAAATCCTTTTACGTATTAAGGAAAATATTTTTTTAAAGTAATCATTAGTGGATACAAAGACACTAAATTACTTATGTGCCTTTTATCCTAGTGATATAATTCATAGTTCAGAAAAGAATCCTCTTTCCCTGTTTAAAGCAAACCAGGGGGAGAGTCTGTTTATTTTTGAAACAACCTTTGAAGCCTTTGTCCTGAACAGATGACGGCCCTCCATGTGGCTTCATCAAGTGCAGCTCTGAGAGGTGAATGATTAGTTGAGAGGATGCAATTAGGAGCTCACATGAAGGAACATGTTCCACGTCAGGTGCGAATGCTCTTTGTTAGTTCTTCTCCACCCAGAATGAAAGATAAATGATTAAGAATAGGAAGATGCATCAGGATGGTTTTGATTCCAGCCTCCAGGGCCTTTGAGGCTCTCCTCTCCTCTCGCTGGCTAGCAGTGCATTCAGGTGCAGACTACCAGGATTCACACCCTCCGATAATAAGAGAAATTCCTTGTACTTGATGGATGCTCTTCACACGGTTTATCCTCATCTGACTGGGTGAAGGAGCTGCTGAACAGAGCTGAGCCACAGCCCAAATATTTGTGGCTAAGAAAGTCAAGATTACAGGAAGGCCTGGCAACCATGGCTGTGGAGGTGCATTGAGGAAGGAAGCGAGATGAGTCAATCTGCCTTGGAGACAGGGGTGCCAAGAGCGGACTGGGATTCTTGGGATATGGAGTCACTAACTGTTGACAAGGAGGAAATTCTTATGGCTGAGAAAATCCAGCCTCTTTCACCTCCTTCACCACATTCTGAGAGAGGGTCAAGAGTTATTTATTGCTTTTCACTTGGCCTCCACTCCGAATGTAAACTGGCTGCTGCCTTTGGTTGTAACCTGCAGTCAGACACTCTGGGCTGTTGGGGCCAGGAGGAATTCTGTGGTTTCATGATTCCCTAGGAGGAATCCCTGAGGTGTCCCCAGCTGGACACAGAAGAGCACTGACAGAATAAAGTCCAGCTCCTTTGCTGGCATCTTCCAGACAGGATTTATTTTATTGGAGGAGGCAGGGCCTGAAACAGATAGTGACTAACATCTAGAGGATCTCCAACTTCAGGGCATCACAATCGCTGGACAGATTATGAAACCAGATTGTTGTGCCCACCCCTGTGATGTCTGATTTATAAATTTGGTTGTAGCAGGAGAATCTGTATGTCTTTTTCTTTTTAAAATGTATTTAGGACAGGTTCTACAGGGTTTACAGGGTCTCACTATGTAGATTGGACTCATACTCATTCTCCTGTTCCCAATCTCCCAAGAACTCCCATTACAGGTGTGTGCCACCACATCCAATCTCAATGGCCATTTCAGTGTGCCCCAGGGGTGGGGCTGGCATGGCACGCTGGGTGTCAAACCCCATCCACTGCGCTCTGCCTAAGCAGCTGTGTCAGTCTGCAGAGCTATCTGGCCAGCTCTTCTTTTTTATTTTTCTTTTTGCTTTTGTCTTTTTGAGAGAGGGTCTTGCTATGCAGTTCAGGCTAGTCTTGAGCTCACTTTGTATCCTGGGCTGGTCTTGAACTTGTCATGATCCTCCTGCCTCAGCCTCCAGATTCCCAAGTGCTGGGATGATAGGCATGTGCCACTGTGCCCAGTGAAAATCTGTATTTCTAATGAGTTCCCAGGTAACACTGATACTACTGTCCTGGGGAGCACATTTTTGAGACCCACAAAACTAGTTTAACTTCCCAGAGGAGAACCTTGAAGAGACTGGTAGACCTGGGGTCATGCAGCTAGTATGAGTCTCAGCCGGTGACCCTTGGTCTGCTGTAGAGGTCTGAGAAGGCACATACACTGTTACTGATAGGTCCTGGAGTGTGCTCATTCAGTCCTCAACAGCAAAATGGAATTTCTCCTCAGATTGTGGGTGTTATCTTCTGTTGCCACAAATGCAGACATAACAGAAAATTTAGATATTTAATTCATTTTATGTCTGGCACTTCAGGTTTCTGAGAATCATATAGACTTGATTCCCAAACACTCGGAATGCCTAGGATAGAAATATGTGGCAAGAACACTGGTGTGTGTGAGTACCTGTGAGTTAACTCCTCTCTAAGGTGGGTGTGCAGGCTGCGTGCATGAGGACAGAACGTGCTGGGCTCAGAGACATGTCTTACAATGGATTAAGTGAAATAAGGACCATCATTGCCCCTCATCCCAACAAACCTGAGGCATAGTCTATATTAGCTCCATTTTACAGATGAGAAAACAGAGCTGGTATGAGAAGCTTGGTCAGCACATGCGCCTGGGGGAGGTGGAAGTCTGAGCCAGGCCTGCTACTGACCCATTCTGGAACTCTTCTTCACCCTTCTTCTCTACTAGCTAAGGGCATGAAGAGTAGCTATGGCCCATCTTTGAGGGCCACCTCCTTAGACAGCTCAATGAATTGCATGGAGGGTCTAACTTATGCTGTCTACTTTAGGCCTTGTGTTCTCTTACTCCTGAGATGTCCCTGGTTATGGGGCCAGCTTGAGAGCATGAGGGGCTACCCCTCTGGACAGACCAGAAGGCCACATTAGCAGAACTGCTAAGAGCCAGGCCAGGCTCCTCTGATCAGCTAAGTCAAACTCCTCTCCTCCAGCTGCTATTTCCAACTGTTCTGTCCTTTGAGGCCTCTGCTCCCAGAAGTTCCAGACCTAGAAACCTTGGTGAGGCAGCCATTCTACAGGTACTTACCTCAGTGTGGCCAGGATAGAAAGCTGCTCCTTTGGCAATGCTGTTATTGGGTCCAGACACTGAGCTGAGTTTGGGTCCAGCATGCCATCCGGCCCTCTGCACTGCACGACCACAGGCCAGAACTCTATAGAGAAGGAGAGCTGATGTTAGATGACAGGCCCTTCACCATGTTCCCCTGAAGATGGATGGATACTGGCGCCCTGGGAAGGGAAGGGATGTGCTAATAGACAAAGACTATTTTCTGAGTTTAAGGAATTTATCAGCATTGGGGTACAGAAAGAGCTAGAATCCAGCTACCAGGATTGAAGGCCCTGCTTTTACATCAGTCTGTCTTCCTAGTTCTTGGTTTCAGAGTGGACACCATCAGCGTTGGTTTGGTATTTGGTGCAGGCACTCCTAGACCCACACCAAAGCCCTGCTTCAGTAGACCCCTAAAGTCGCATCCAAACAGAAATTACTGAGCACAGAGGGTGTATGCCTAGATGTGTAGATTCAACTCTGCATCAATATAAGATAAATCACAGAAAATACTGCATGGCTTCTTTGATATTAGAAACAGAAAATATAAGTAAAAAGCAAAATAAAATATAGATTATAGGAAATAGGGAAATGGGTATTGTTTCAAAAGTTTACAGGACCAGGAGATAGAGGGAGGGTATTTGGGGGAGGAAAGAGGATGAGAACAAGAATTAAAATGTGTTTTGTACATTTACCAGCTTCCCATAAGGGATGTAATTATTATGTACTGCAAGCATTACCAATAAAAAAAATTTAAAACAAAGATGAAGTCCTGACAATTCAGAGCAAGTTGGTGGTTTGATAAAAATGTGCAAGGCAACCTTATCACCTGGTATATAACACGGAGCTTTCACTGAATGAGGATGGGACTCTCAGAGCACGATGCTGAAAGTTAAATTTTAGGGATTGGTAGATAACACTGTGAGGAAAAAAATTCCATTTGATATGAGTTGTTTTTAGAGGTGACGGGTGCATACTGCCAACTTCTGTAAGCCTAATATACATAGATGCGTCTTTCATTTATTCAATTATATTTCCTGAGTGTCTACTATTTACCAGGCACTGTTCAAGGTGTTGGAGACACAGCAGAGAATAAGGCAGACAAGATCTCTATTCATGTGGAGACCTTATGTCCTTGCATCTATAAATACCTTCAGAGTTTGTTTATGTCGTAGAGGAAATATGGAGTCTGATGACAGAGGCAGGTGGATCAAGGGAGTGTAGAGACTGTGTAGAGACTTCTTGGTGAAGAGCTCTCTGAGCAAATGGTTTTTCCATTGGGATCTGAAGGATGAGGGAAAATGAGAAAGAGAGCATGCCATGCGGAAGGAACTGCAAGTGCAAAGGTCTTGAGGTAGAGATCGGTTAAGGTGACTAAGTGTGAATGACAGATGCCTAGGAAATGGGCTGACAAGGTCTGAAAGCAGGTCCATGGGAACATAGCCAGGACCTGCAGTTGAATCTTGTGAGCACAGGCACAGAGTCAGGGTCATAAGAAGGAGAGTGACATATTTTATGAATAAACCAGTCAGCCCCTATGTCTAGCCCAGAGTTTGTTGCAAAGAAAATTCTAGAAGGATACCTTTATCATTCCTGTCTGCATTCTCTTTCTCTCTCCAAAATCCCTTCTTCCCATCATTTTCTAGGGGTAGACCCCTACTATTTTTTCCTTCAATCTCCTCTCATCTCATCCTGTGCTGTGGAGGCAGAGGTTGAAGAGGCTGTTACAACACCTCAGATCCTCAACCATAAAGAGGAGCTAGAGCATGAGCAAGGGCCCTGAACTGACTTCATGCTACTGTGAAGCATGAGTTTAAAGACTGGCATGTTTTCATTGCTCTTCCTTTCTAAACCCTCTCAAAATATCCTTTTTGTCTCAGAAGTTAACAGAAAAAAAATCAATACTCATCTAAAATTTAGGCCTAGAAGTAAAATATATTCAAATTTCTTTCTTTCTTTCTTTCTTTTTTTTTTGGCAGAACCGGGGATTGAACTCAGGTCCTTGCGCTTGCCAG